>OVAU01000502.1:0-20021 GCA_900406315.1 Biscutella laevigata subsp. laevigata
AAAAATTTAGATTTTGGTCGATTTATTTTTTAGTTATGTTACTCTTATTAGACTACACTAATCTATATGACAAATTATCGATTTTTTGGTTATTTTCTTGAATTTTTTATGTTTTTAGTTAAAAAAAAAATATCAGAGCGAAGCGAAGCAAATTATTCGCAAATACTAGTATAAAATCCGGATATCCGGAGAAGCGGATATCCGTGAAATTTCCGAAGCAAAGCAAATCGAAAAATCAAGTATTCGCTAAAAACAAAGCAAATCACAAATACTATAAATTTTCCGGATATCCGATTCGTGCCCAGGCCTAATTATATTTGCCTACGTTTATAATATAACTTTTAAAAAAGAAATGCGAATTACGGCATTATTGGAATTTAAAATATAAATAAATAAACTGTAGCTTTTCCAGTAATTTACAATTAATGTTTGTGAATATTAACTTAAAATCATTATTTGATGATTCATAAAATACTCCCATGCAATGCAAGTAAACATTTTAATTTTGTACATGAGTTTCTTGCATATATACACCAACGCTTCTGTCGACCTTTAGATCTGAGCTAGACCTTTTCTCCTCCCTTAAGGAGTTTTTTATCGACTTTCGTTTACAGTGGATTCCTCGGGCCCAAAATGTCCGTGCTGATGCCCTTGCTAGAGGGGCACGAGCACGGGGCTCTCTTTCTACCCATGTAAATCATAACACTTCGGAAATGGTTGATCTTAGGATCACCCTGACCGACCAACTTTGATTTAATATATGGGTTTCGTTGACAAAAAAAAAATACACCAACGCTTCTTACTTGTGTTATATATAGATGAATAAAGACTAACTTTATAGTTATGTTCATGAGTTTCTTGCATATACCAAGAGATATCATTGACAAATCTATTATTTTTTTATGTCTAAATAAAAATAGATTCATAACATTTTCCAGATAACCAAATATAGAATATTCTACTATTATAAAAAAATGTGTCAGGGTCGCTTGTGTATACACATGGTATATCATAAAACGAAATAAAAAATCTTCTCCCAGTCCTTCATTTCATAAAAAAACATTATAAGTAATCACTTATTACCTAAACATCCATCACATAAGAAAAAATATTCAATATATTATTTGATGATAATTGTTGATACCAGAAATAATCACTCAGAAAATAGATCAAATCCAAATGTTAAATCCGCTAAACCTAGTTGAGTAGGCTTCTCCAGTTGATCCAGAATTGAATCCAGCTATAATTTTCTAAGATCCACGTCAGATAAACGATTTCTCCAACTTCTTCTCCCTATTTTCCGTCTATCAATTCGAATGGTTCAGTAATATCGTTATGATCGGATCGTCGAGCTCGAATCTAAGCATAAAGTAAATGAGACAGAGAGTTCCCACTGAAGGGGAGCCGGAGTCGATCGGGTCGACGTTTATTAGAAATGACCGTGTGCGAGGTCGCGAGCTACGTTCGACTTCTAGTCGAGCTCGGATCGCGAGGTCGAAGTACAAAGTTAGGTCGCTGCGGACCGAGTATCTAACTCTAAGAACAATTCTCAGTCTATCTCTCTCTCTCTAGTCTACTCTTTTATCTCTCTAGCGAGCTCGAAACCGTTTTTCTTCCTCCTCTTTGCGTACGACACAGTTTCTTATTTATAGAAGATGATGACCCGGTTTCCTTCTGGAGGGTCCGTGTCCTTCATATCGGATTCCTTATGCTCCTTCGTTACTGGGCCTATCTTTCTTCTTTCTTTAATTGACCGATTTTTAATCTTGGGTCGACATTTGATCTGGTGCGATCCAGATACCAACAATAATCATTCAATAGACTCAACTATTAAGTTGGGTGTCACTAATTCTAGTTTTGTATATCCAAGATTATAGTGTTGCTTGTTGCTTCGTTTGGTGGATTGTCGTCTTACTGTTTCTATCATATTTCATTTTAATTAACAAAGTTATTTGGTTTTCAACCAATTTTATAATCGTATTTTGTATCCCAAAACTGCATTTCTTTACGGTAATCTTTTCGTCGGACGATTATATTTTATACTCGTTATTTATATCCCCCATAATATTAATTAAAATTTCACTTATAAGAATTTTAAAAAATAAGATCAATTTCAATATCAACATTAAAATAAGATTTCCTAATAGTTTTTATAATTAATAAAAGGGTTTTTAATGAAAAAATCATCAACTTTTATAGGATATATTTTTAAACCCCCAAGTGTTGTTTTAATGAAATAAACTCTCAACTTTCATATTTTAATAAAATNTCAAGTGTTGTTTTAATGAAATAAACCCTCAACTTTCATATTTTAATAAAATAAACCATCAGATTCCATATATGATCAAGTTTTAGTAAGATAAACCATCAACTTTTATTCGTTAATAAATTTAACCTTTCAATTAAATTTTCATTTTTGAAAATGAATTTCCATTTTCATTACTTAGTTTTTGTCCATATAAAAGGTGATTGTTTTTTTCATTAAAAACCTAAATAAAACGAGAAGAAATTAAATTCTCCATGCATAATAAGCCACTCGGTTGCGTACTAACCAAGTGACCGTATGTATATATGGTTTTCGCTAGATTTCTGACAAGTTTCATGCTACAACTCAGCCAGTAGATCTGACAGATCAGCGAATACCTTCTTTAACCACTAACATAATGACGCGTGTAAATGTACACAATCTTCGATCATCAAGATCCAACGGTTAGCATAATTCCGACCCTTGAGGTGATCGAACAGCCACTTTTTATATTTAATTTATCGCCAAACATTTTATTTTTCATACACGTGATTTATAGTTTATATATTTCTCGGTCCCCAAATATATTAAATTTGAAAATAATAAATAGTTGACAAAATCAACAGATACATAACCAACCGTAAGGATATGTTATGCTGCATCGTTATCAAACTCACAATTTCGTTATTTTACAAATTTGCAATCATTTGACTATTTTTCATTAGCAGAAACAAGTTTTCACATCTCAAACATGTAAATTAATATGTTCCAAATAGCAATGGTGTAGATTAATTCGGCCACAAAAAGGGCTCATACAGATGAACCTACACGTGGACCATGTGATCTCCATTGGTTGAGTTTCTATTTGATAACAATCTTGTGGTTTTAGGGCCCATAAGTTATATAGTGCCAAAATAAAGAACATGTAAAAGAAAACACAACGTTTTGGTTTTCTTGATTGCAAATGAATTGTTGGGGACCATAGATTGATGATCTTGCAAGAGACTGATCTTCGTGACACATGATTTTCTCTTTTAATCAACACTTTGTTCTTTATTGTTTAGTTAAAATTAACAATTCAAATGTCTCTTTTGTGCAATATCAAAATGGTTCCTACATATTTTTAATGTCTTCTTATTTTCATGGCTTTTTTTACATATATTATGGAATCAAACAATTTTAGAAAAACAATCTCTAATTGACTCAAAATCCAAACTTATTTGGGTAATAAATTCTCAAAGATACAAACTAAATAAATTTTCATAAAAAGGAGAGATTGCCTTTGGGGAAGAAAAAGGAATTGGATTTCACCAATTTTTATTTATGATCTATTATTCAATGTTATACATAATAATCACACCATTATTACATAACAAAATAAAATAAATATTGGACTTTCAAGGTTTTGACATTCAAAGATCTTGTATGATTTCAAATCACATGAAGAAACAAAAATGGAGATTGCAAAGAGGATAGTCAAATTGCCACATCTCATCATAGGTTGCCTTCTCTTGATCAATTTCTGGTTGTTGTATCATCATCATCCCTCATGTACTCCATTCATAAACATCACCAGAGAAGCACATGTAAGATCGAGATTATTCTCCCACTTTTATGTTTCCATCTAGGCCTCAGATTTATAACTGAAACCAAATTTTCGAAAGGAACCATAATTAATTTTTCGGTTTTTGGTTTGGTTTTGATTTAACCAACAACCGATCAATATCAAAATTGAAATGTATTTGGTTATCAATTTGGTTTAGTTCATTGGACTGATAAGATAATCAATTATTTTTTCTTCTAAGAAATCGAAACTAAATTGAAATTAAAATAGCATGAAACCAAAGTTTCAAAAATAAATCATTACCCAAATTAACCAAAATATTGGAATTGGATCAGTATGAAATTATATAAATTATCTAAATCAAACTAAATTATTTGACTTAACCAAAATTTGGTTAATTCGATCAAATTTAATAAACCAAAGTACCCGATAACCGTTTTTTATTTTGATAAAATTCTTGGGAATTGAATTAACCGACTAATTCAAACTGACTAACTGAACTACCCGAACATAATTACCTTGAAACGAAGTCGCGTGCCATGCAAAGAAATTGCTAATAACAGATTTGATTTTTCTTTTGTTTTGGTCATAGAAATATTCGGGCTTATCTAGTCTACTAAAAGAAGCATCTAGAGACGACAAAACAGTCATTGTCACCATGGTGGATCAAGAATGGGCAAAACCTGAGTCTCTTCTTGATCTATTCCTTGACAGTTTTCGGATTGAAGACAAACTCAAACACTTGTTGAACCATTTGATCGTTGTGGCATTAGATGATCAAGCTCTTCGATATTGTCTTCTTGTCCATCTACATTGTTACCTTCATCAAGACTACAGAAGAAAATCATCAGAATCTTTAAACCCTGATGGTCTTGTTGCTGGTTGGAGCAAAAAGAGTGTGATTAAAGAGATTCTTGAACTTGGTTACAACATAATGTTCACTGTGAGTTCTACACCTAAAACTTCCTAATCCGTTTAGTGTGTAAGGGTGGGAGTTCAGTACGCGTTCGAGTTGGTTAGGATCCATTAAAATTTCCAAGTTTTTGGATTCATGCTTACATGATCCGTTCGAATTATTTTTTTGATTCAGATCCTTCTAGGTTCGGTACGGATTTGATGGATCAAAATACTTTCAGATCATTCCAAGTTCAATTTGTGTTTATGTATTTTAAATCTAAAATACTTAAAAATATTCAAAATATTAATAAACCTGAAAATTTAAATCATATGCATTTAAAAATCACAAAATATAAAAAATAAAAATTAGAGAAAACAATAAAATATATTAAATATATAAAAATCAATATTAAACACTAAAATATATCGAATATTCAAAAAATGATAATAAATATTGAATATTAAACTTAAGTTATGATCTTCTGGGTACTACTTCGATCATCAGGTTTGGTTCGAGTTTTACTTGAATCCAAAATACCTCATATATTTAACATGTTCAGATATTTTGGTATTTTTCAAGTCGGGTTCTTATTTATTTTTTATTTTTTGACTCTAGGTAACGTTTTGTAGAATACTAATTTATATGGCATTATACATGAATTGGGTGTAGGAAGCAGATGTGATGTGGCTAAAGAATCCTCTAATGCATTGTCACCCAGACCATCATATCTCAGTGGCTTGTGGGACGTTCTCATCAAGTGATCACACAACACCTGAAAACACAGGAGGTTTCTTCTATGCCAAGTCAAGTGAAAAAACCCTAGACTTGTTTAAGATCTTGAACGTAGAGAGAGTTATACATCCCACAACTGCAAACCAATCCTTGTGTGACATTATTGTCAAACGCAAAGATATTATCGATGAGGTGGATCTTGATGTAACTTACTTGGATGATGCTAATTACTTTGGGAGGCTTTGTAAGCTAAATACACAAGATCGAGATAAGATCGTCACAGTTCATGCAAGTTGTTGTAATGATACGAAGAGTAAAGTTCATCACTTGAAGTTACTTCTTCAAGATCGGAAAGATATGAATCCACGATGGAGAATTCCGAGTGAATGCAGAGGAATTTATTCATTGTAAACATTTTAATATATTCTTTTTTGTCATCAAACATTTACAACTAAATATTTACTTACCTAAATCCATTTATATGTATCTAGACATTTCCACAATGTTTGTGTTAAGAGCAGATACATCAAAGGTTTTTATGGGGTTCTAGAAAAATTTTAAATCTTAAAAGTAAATATATATTAATTGATATTGTAAGAAACGAATCTCAAAGATCTTAGATAAGAACTTTTAAAAATCCTTAAGAACCTGTGATGTGTTGATATCTGATTGGTAGTTGATAATAAATAAATGTTTTCTCTGTCTCTCTCCTTCGCTCTCTCCTTCTTTCTCTACTTCTCTTTTTCTTCCATGATTTTCTTTTTCTTTCGAAATAATATATTTATAAAAAAGATTAAAAATATTAATAAAATATTTAAAAACCCCTCTTTATAGGAACCTTCAATGTATATGGTCTAATGTCGTTTATGCTGTCGGTAGAATTAGCCAATGGGTTATTTGATTTAGATTATTCTAATTTTGATTTTTTTTTCTTTTAAATTGTGTATATTCAAGAATAAACAATCTATTCATTCGTTTTGGCTTATACTAATTTCATTTTTTATAAGATGTCGATTCGAAATTAAATTCTATATTGATTTAGTTTGATTAAATTTTACATAAGGTAGTAATATAAAAATACATATAAATAATTAATTTGAAGTAATATTATACATTTAAAATAAATTTAAACGTATTATATAATATTTTTATATATATATATATATATAGATTTATTCGGTTAAACAAGTTTTTGGTATTAAACTTGGTTAAAGTTTGTGAAATTTAATATAATAATTTTGTATCTATTCAATTTTTTTTTATAAAATTTGGTATGTGAATTTCGATTTAGTTTGGTAAATTATCATTTTGTCACCTAACTATCATGATGTGTAATGGGCCGACTTAAAACAAAAAAGACTTAAGGCCCATTTAAGCAGAGACTGAATTCGCCTTTTATTTTGTTTCCTCTCCGGCTTCATAAACGTGTAACGAGTCGGTGTTTCTGCCTAAGAAGCCTAAGAAGAAGCCATGGATATGCAGAATGATATCGAGAGATTGATGTTCTTCGAACATGCTCGGAAAGCGGCTGAAGCTATCTACATAAAAAATCCTTCAGATGCCGATGTTAGTTTTTCTAATCTTTTTATGGGATCATGCTTCAATATTGATTTTCTCGGTTTAGTTTGCTTGGTTATTCCCCTTCGATTGTTTTCGTTTCGATGGAGATTTGGTGTTCTAGGGAGCTATACGTTTGATTTCATGGCGGAATTCGAATAGGGTTTCTGGTTTTTTTCTTCTAACTGTGCTCGATTTCTGTAGAACTTGACGAGATGGGGAGGGGCGTTATTGGAATTATCTCAGTTTCAGAACGCTTCAGACTCAAAGCAAATGCTTCTAGGTACTTTGCTTTCTTCTTTTCCTATGCATCGATTAGATTTGCTTTGATGATTATTTCGAATTCATTTGATTGAATTAATGTTTCCAGTATTTGCTTCCTTGTTGGTAATCTAATCACTGATGTCTTAAGACCTAAATGTTATGTTTCAAAATTTTCTTGACTGGATTGTCTTTGTGTATGTTATGTTGAACTCCTTATATACACTCTTTTTTGGGGGCTATGCATTATGATTAGCTTTGATGATAATTCGATTCATTCGATTGAATCTATGTCTAAGGACCTAACTGTGAGTGAGTGAATCGGCCTGGATATGTAAACTCTGATGTTCAGAGTATCTAAATTCTCTTGACTAGAACAGTATATATGCGTGTTAAGATGAGCTTTTTATGTACATTTTCATACTCTTATCAGTGATGGAACATTATTATTTTGCGTAGATGCCATTTCGAAGCTGGAAGAGGCGTTATTAATCAATCCAAAGAAGCACGATACACTGTGGTGCATTGGAAATGCTCATACTTCTTATGGGTTTTTGACTCCTGATCAAACTGAGGCTAGAGATAACTTTGAGAAAGCTACTCACTTCTTTCAACAGGCTCTCGAGGAGGTAAAAATATCTCTTTCTTTCATAATCCAGAACCATATGTGTGATTATTATCATCTTTGTTGTGTAGTGTTTTGACATGTACATTACTTTGATTTTTGCAGCAACCAGATAACGAACTCTATCAGAAATCATTGGAACTGACTTCTAAGGTACATCTTTACCATTCACCGCCATTACTATGGAGTCGTAAAAGGTGTTTAACACAATTGAAATACAGTAAACCTGACTTGTCTTATGGCTTAACTCAAGGAGATAACCTCTTTTATTGAGATGTACATGTTGTAGATGTTCCTCATGTCCTAGCAACTGGAACTCTTGAGTGGTTAGGATTTGTTGTCTCGGCAAACTAGAAAAGTGTTGTCTGAATTGTACTTTTTTTCTTGTAGATGAAGTATTTAGTGTAGAAGAAAACACATTGTATAGTGAAGCAATTGGTTATAAATCCTTGGTGTTTGTTCTTTAGAACAATTCTGATTCTCTCTATGTTGAAGTGCAGGCTCCAGAGCTACATGCTGAGGTTCACAAACATGGGTTAGGTCCACAACCATTGGGTGGTGTCGCTGTACCATCATCATCTAGTTCAAAGGTTTCTCTCTGTTATCTAAAATCCAAAATTGGTTTGATGAAATCTAAAACATGTGTTTTTCCTCACAGACTATGAAGAAAAAGAGGAGTGATCTCACCTATGATGTGCTTGGATGGGTCATCTTAGCCGTTGGCATTGTTACTTGGATCGGTTTTACTAAATCTCAGGCACCAGTAACGAGGCAGTAACACTCAGCGAAACAGAGGCTAGAGATCAGAACTTTTTCATTCATTTTCAAACTAAAAAGAGTTTATGAAACAAAGAATCAGAGAATGGTGTAAGAACCCTTATGAATAAGATTTTCATGTATGAATGAACAGAGAAATTAATGAAGACCATAGTCACCTAATTCAGGAATATTACCATCTTCTTCTCCATTGTTAAGCTCTGAGAAAGTGTCTTCTTGTTTAACTTGATTTGCTCGTGGTTCGATCATTTGGTTAAGGCCATGAACAGCAATCCATTCGTTGACATATAGATCTGGGTAGATCAATGGGACTCCATTGAGAAGAAGAATATCACTATACCAAGAGAGCTCGATTTCGTACCGTTTTAGAACAGTTTGCAGAATCGATCCTTCCCATGCCAAATTCTGAAGATCTTTCCAGGAGAGAAGTCGCTGGATTACATGTCCACGGAAAATAGTTGCGTAATCGGAGAATTTCGTAGTGGTATTTGGAATTGCGTCGTCGATGGGAGCGAAGATTGTGAGCTTCGTGTTGTTTTCTGAAGTTTGTAGTTGTAGAGCTAGAAACGTCGCCATTACCACGAAACCTCTCGACATTAACAAACTCGAAGCCGATCCAAAGATGTTGAAGCAATTCACTGGTTTAGATCTGTTCGGGGGGTTTTGAGAGGATTCCGACGGAGGAGGAACGGCGAAATTAGGGATCGGAGCAGTGCGAGTCGCCGAGCTAGGGATAGGGTTTGGGATTGAAGAAGACGGTGAGTTAGAGCTCGAAGCTGAGGTGAAAAACTCGTCGGCTCCGTAAATCACGAGGAAACCGTCGTCAAAAACAGGAGAATCTTGGACTACGACGTTGTTAATCGAAAGTTTAACTCCAGATAGTGAAGAATTCGTGACCGTCAGAAAGGAATTAGATACCAGAGTAGGGATTTTGGCGCCAATAGGAAGGTTCCTTAGAGTTTCTCCATGGAGTCTCGTCGGAGAGAGCTGGAACTTGATATCTCGAAGCGACGGTTGTCCAAATTGGACGAAAGCTTGATCAGAAGGAGCGAAGATGGTGAGTTCTTGCAAATCATCTAGGGAAAGATCATTATTCGCGAGCTGTAAAGTGAGTTTCATGGAGAAGTAGGCGGAATTGGAGAGGACTTCCACGGCGGAAGAAATAGGTGAGGGAGAAGCATCACAAGGTGAGACGAGAACAAGAAAGAAAAATAGGAGGAAAAAGGTAGTTAGAAGTCTCGACGCCATTGAAGCGTTCTTTGAGCTCTCTTTCTCTCTGCTTGAAGAAATGATTTCTGTTGGTTCAGAGGATAAAAGCCGTTACAGTTTTAGTCACTCTATTAAGGGCGGGAAAAGAGTTGGGTTTAATTACTTGGCTTATAATCTAAGTCCCAATTTTAATTACTACATTTTTATTCTTTTTTGTTGATAGCATTATTCACATATTTTGAATCATAATATATTTAAATCCAGAGAAGAAACTGTGAAACTTCATTTAAATATTTTGATTTTAAAATATATATTGCATTCTTTTTTTTTAACTCCAAATATATTATAGAAGAAGAAGGTATGATATAGATAAAAGGTCCAAAACAAGAAACAAGCAAACAACATAAAGCCTAAAACAACAGAGGTGCTGCATTACTCCGAGCATCAGAATGAAGCATCGAGTATAACCAAGCAGGGCCGCCTATACTTAAGTAAGATTGAAGACGTCCATCCCGGGTTACACTAGAAGCAATCTTAAAAGCCGGTGTATTTGCTGATTTCTGAACATAATCAAAAGAGATAGAGTTAAAAGTTTGAGACAACATAGAGATTGAAGCCAAACAATTACGAAATCGTGATCAATCCTTAGGGTTAGTAACAGCTTCAATCATCTGCTTTGATGATGACTCGAAAGTTACATTCGAATAATGCAAGTCTTTGACACTTTGAATTGCCCATAAGAGTCCATTTAGAGCTGCTTCTAAAGGTGAAGAAGATTTTCATCTGGAATGTACGCAATCAAAATGGGTTTCAAATATTCTTAGTGATAATTCAATAGTAATTATTTAGAGATGATAAGGCTCATTATATGAAAGTTTTTGTCAGTTTGTCTTGAACGAATTCACTTCAAAAAAACTCTTTATACCTGACACAAATTGAGAAACAACTTCTAAATCTTAAAAATCCAAATGAGCTATAAACTTAATTTTTTAAAACAAACGAGTGAAAACACTAAATAAAAGATTTATCTTGGTTGACACTTTAAACGAGGAAGAAAAGACAAAAACCTAAACAAAGGAAATATAAACATCAAAACAAAAACATAAACAAAAGACACAGTGTTGGAGATGAAATCCAAACGCCTACCACAACAAAAAAAACATATGACAAAGCATTTTCCGATCAAAATCACTGAATCGCCAAACTTATCGTGTTTCTCTCTATCGCCACCTCCAATTTATTATCACTTTAAATTATCAAAAAGTATATAAAATATATATTTAAAAGATCCAAAAATATTTTCTTCTACTAAATGAAATGCTTTGGAATAAAGGGGGGGCTTAAGTAACATTAATCATTTCCTTTTGTACATTCAGTCATTCGATTTCAATGATTTGTAAAAGCTCCTAAACAAAAAGTTGATATGGCCGAGTTGGTCTAAGGCGCCAGATTAAGGTTCTGGTCCGAAAGGGCGTGGGTTCAAATCCCACTGTCAACAAAATATTTTTTATTTTTCTGAATATTTAATAAACAAATATTTTTTTATTCTTATCGTTTTAAAAAGACTGGTCAGAAATTGAGTGAGACGAAACGATAAGGTAAAGGACTTCTTCACTCTCTACTTCATCTTCACAGGAACCCTAATTTCTCCATTTCCACAGATTTGGCTTGTTTGATTCTAGTTCAATTTCGCAATGGCGATTGCAACCTCCTCGATGAGTTTGAATCTAATTGGGGCATTTAAAGGGTTGTCTCTCTCTTCAACCTCGTCTTTCCTCAGAGGCGATTTGAATTTTTCCCCTAAAACCTCTTTCACTGTGACTCTCCCATTGGAAAAGCTTCAAGCTCCAATTCCATTGACCATCGAGTCTGCGCATAAGAAAGGAGCTGGTAGTACTAAGAACGGTCGTGATTCTCCTGGTCAAAGACTCGGCGTCAAAATTTACGGTGACCAAGTCGCTAAACCTGGCGCTATCATCGTTCGTCAACGTGGCACTAAGGTAACCCTCAGAAATTGCCCAACTTTAGAAGCTCTTAGTTTCAAATTCTCTTTCAAGAATATTCTTGGTTCTGCGTATGTACACTCATATAAATTCACTTCAATTCTGAGATTTTGCTATGATTTTGATGGAATTAGTTATGGTTTCTAGGTTAAGCAGTTACCGTTTCGTTTGAAGAGATTGATTCATGAATTATGGGATTAGCTCTAGTCTCTAACTCTTATTTGAGGTGATTTGTTCATTGATGATGTTCTTAAACACGAAAGAAATTGATTCATGAATTATGTGATTAGCTCTGGTCTCTAGCTCTTATTTGAGGAGATTTGTTCATTGGTGATGCACTTAAACACGAAAGAGCTCCTATTTCAGATTACATTCTCTGTTATTCCTATGGTATACTTTTGTTAGGAGATTGATTGATGAATGATGTTGAATGTAGTTCCATGCTGGGAAAAACGTGGGGATTGGTAAAGATCATACCATCTTCTCATTAATCGATGGATTAGTAAAGTTCGAGAAGTTTGGTCCAGACAGGAAGAAGGTAAGATCGAGCTTTCTTAGTGTTCTTGGATATTCAGAAGAATAAATGAAGAGAATTCTTGTTTATGTTTTGATTGCAGATTAGTGTGTACCCAAGAGAGATAGTGCCAGAGAATCCAAACAGTTACAAAGCAAGAAAGAGAGAAGCTTTTAGATTGCAAAGAGAGAAGAAGAAGGCAAGACGCGAGAATTACAGTTACATACCTCAACTTGTTCTTGCTTCTGCTGCTCTCGATGATGCAGAAACCAATCCCGATTGCTGAATATCATTATCACTGTGAAATTTTACTTGCTTCTTTATGTATTTAGTCTTGTTCATCAACAATTTCTTTTGGGCAATTACAAGAAGCTAGCTACTTGTTTCTGAGTTTCGGGAGTTGTATGCCTTCAATCCAAAACCTCACTTTTGTCAAATTTAGACCAAATCAAGACATGACGTTTAATGCGCCATAGAGGATAACCACAACTAATGCTCTCTCTATGTCCCAATTAATTGATAGGCCGTATAGAGGATCCATTCAATTTTTTGTCGATTAGTTTTTTAATTCGATGTTAGTCGAAAATATATTAAATATTTATAAAAATTTAAGAAAAATTTAAAATAATATTAAATATTTAAATATATTAAACAAAGAAAATTAATAATAAAAATAATAATATATTCAAATTCTTGATAAACCACTAAGTATATTATTAAATCTAATTTAATGTTACATTTAAAAAATATCAAATATTTTAAAATATTAATAAATATTAAATATTTACAATCATGTTTCGAAAATTTAGATATCTATATTTTTTATCATGTTTCAGGTTTGGTTTCAATAATTCGGATAATAAAGTTTCCGATCCATAAAAAAATTTCCGGTTTCGATTTGATATCTTTTTCAATTAATTTATTCGGACTTTTTTGCAACCGGAACACACACATGACTAGAGTTAATAACACTGAGACAAAAATGGTCTCTCATGAGAATATTTCAATCTTTATAGATGAAAAAGAAGAATAAAGACAAGTTCTAAAGGCTAAAGCAAAAGCGTTACTACTAACCCTCTGTGACGAACAGAGGCAAACACATGACTGTTTTTGATCTAAGCATAGACATGGACGTTGAGAACAACGAGAAAGAGGATGAGAAAGAGACCATAGAGAACAGTGTGAACGAAAATGGAAGCTACCGTCGTCTTCATATTCATGAAACCCACCGGAGATTCTTTACCAGGGAACTGAAGTATCAATCCAGGCGAGAGAAAGGCAAACAGAGCCGAAGCTATCAAAGGTGCAGCCCAATCGTGCATGTCTTCTTAGACAGATGAGAAACAAGAACAGGATCAAAAGAAAGAGAAAATGGAGGAATTTAGCTTTGGGTTGGAGAACAGAGAGATGAAAGAATGAGAATCTAGTAAAGTCTATTAATGGAAGAGAGAGAGAATTTGAGGAATTTATGCTTTTTAGCTGAGTGCGTCTCTTTAATCTATTCGTGAAATTGTCTGTAGATTGGTTTAAGCATATAAAATGGATTGGTCGGTCCAAGAAAATGCCGGTTTGAGCGGTTAAACCAATTCATGTGCTGCAACGTAAAAGACAAGATCCACAAGAACACAACTGTGGATAATGACGTGAATAGGATTAAACTTGTAGACAAACGGCCCAAAGTCGTATTCAAGACCTATGTGATTTCACAAGAACTGCGACACTATCAATAAATGTACACTCACAGTTTTCGAATTATGTTTGGTTCAATTTTGTTCTTTACTATTTTTCAAATTGATCTTTGGTTGGTTAGTCAAAATTTGATGACTTATCACACTTAGGGGGTGTTATTGAATCATGATTTTGATGTATTTTAATGTATTTTGATTTCAAGGTATTTTAAAAGATTTGATTGGATTCTAGTGTAATACATTGAAATACGACGGATTTTATTGGATTTTGATGGATTGTGATTTCAATATATTTTCATGTATTTTGATTAACTAATATGAATTTATAAATTCTAAAATAATAAATATATTTAATAGTTGATTAATATATTTAATATCAAAATTCAATTTCGTTAACAATAATTATTATTTTTGTACTAAATAAATATTAAAATACACTTTTTTAGATTTGATACATACATTCTTTTTTTGTCATCTGAACGATTTGATACATACATTAAAATATATATATTAGTTTAATTTTATATTCTAATATTAAAAGTTTGGTTTTGGAACGAGGAAAAATATTTGGTAATTACATATAAGATAAAAAAGAAATAAAGATTTTAAAAATAATATCTCTAGTCCTGAAGAATATATAGCCAACAAAATCTTGTTACAATCAATTTTTATGCAATTAATATAATTTTATTGACAATACACTCAAAATCTGGTGAAATACCAACCTAAAACATGGTATTTCATTTACCTAAGTTTTGCCTATTCAAATACATTAAAATCCATTAGAATCAAAATTCATCAAAA
Organism: Biscutella laevigata subsp. laevigata; assembly: GCA_900406315.1. Classification (NCBI taxonomy): domain Eukaryota; kingdom Viridiplantae; phylum Streptophyta; class Magnoliopsida; order Brassicales; family Brassicaceae; genus Biscutella; species Biscutella laevigata. The sequence goes on from OVAU01000502.1 coordinate 14,878, forward strand.
TCAAATAAATATTGAATAACAACTGTTTTTATTGTATTCTAAAATACATCAACAAAATATCAATTCAATAACACTGTATTTTAATGTACTTTTACCAAATACACAATTGAATAACAATCAATTCTAAAATATTGAGAAATCTATTAAAATACGATATCAAAAACACCCCTCTAAGAGACAAAACTAATGGAATTACAAGTAACGGGTCCACCACTTGCTAAACCATCAATGAATTACGCGAAAAGATAACGATCAATAAACATATCAAGTTTTTTCATATTTTAAATTAATAATTCGAAATTAAAATAAGTGTTTACACTTTAGTTCAGTTCTGTCTTTTTGACTCTTTTTTGCTTTCCATCTCTCTCTCACACACAACACCGCTTTAACGAAAAAGGCATTTTTCTAGCTCACGGAAATGGCGGATTGGGCTCCTGTTCTCGTCGGAGTTGTGCTCTTCGTATTGCTATCTCCAGGACTCCTCTTCTCGTTGCCTGGACACCATCGGACGTTAGATTTTGGCGGTATGAAGACAAATGGAAAAGCAATCGCCGTCCATACACTCATCTTTTTCGCTGCTTACACGATCTTGATCCTCGCTGTCAATCTCCATATCACAACCGGCTGATTCAGGTTTTTCCTTTGGTGCGAAATAAAGGTAATGCTTTATTTACACATTTGGGAGTTTCAGGAATCTTCTGAGATCTGAAATAGAACTCTGTTTCTAGTGTTTTACTTAATCTGTTCTTTAGTCTTATACTTGTTCTGTAACAAACAGAAAATGTATTGATCTTTAAGCTTTGTAATTTTACGATAAACGCAAAAGGAAATTTGAAACCTTCTTTAAAAATTCGTTTAATCCCTTTCAATGTGTAATGCAATCTCTTCCTGAGCTGCTCAAGAGTTTAGAAATTGAATTGTGGAATGCAATCTTACAGGCTTCTTGTTATCTATGCACTTTTATGATCTTGATTTGAACTCTATCAGCATAGCATCAGAGATTAGCTGGACAAAGTGAATCACTATTACATGATATGATTAAGCCATTAGAGATCATAATTCGAATTGATATGTTATTGGAACTACTTAGAGCTTAGAAATTGAATCGTGGAATACAAAAAAGATCACAGATTATTATTTGTTTACAACCTTTTTCCATCACACTGCTTGAAACCATATGAGCCAAGAATCAGAGATTAGCCAAAAAAAGAAGAGAGAAAGCAGAATCCTTAGAAGCTGCCCTTTGTTAAACAACAAGATCAGAAATGGATGTGAATTTGAATGGCTATGACCAAGATAGTGAGTATACAGAAGTAAATAATAGCATGGACCAAAATCGAAATGCCGCTTGTACTCATATTACCGAACTCCATAACTCTTGTCCTTGCGGGTAGCTGAAAGAGCAATCCTGGAGAGAGTAAGATGAACAGAGCGACTGCTACAATCACAGGTCCCCAATCTGCACTCATATCTTCAGCAAATCTCTAATCTTGTCTTCTATGATTTGTGTTGTTTGTTGCAGGTTCTTGTTCTTGCAGATGAAAATGAAAGATAAAGCTTGAGAATGGAGAAGTTTGTAATGTTTATGTAGAGTTATAGGTTTCTTGGTGGTTAAGGAGAGGAATTGGTTTTAGATGCTAAGCTTTGTGAAGGCTACAAAGCAAAGGTATATTGTATTCTTGAAATGGGGTTTTTGCTTTTTAAAAAATGGTTTGTGGAACTTTTCTTTATTCTTAGTTCTTCAATCAATTGCTTCTTTTTAAGTTTGTGTTTTGTATTTCCAACAACTGCTTTACAGATCGTTCTTGGTATCTGTATTTTCTTTGCTTTTGTTAAAGATTGCTAAAAAGTAGATGACTGTGTAAAGATGATATCAATATTTGTTGTTGTGTTCTTTTTGAAGGTCTACTTTGATAGTTTTCTTCATAGGATTGGATTAAGCTTCTTGTTCTTGCTTTTAGCTTCTGACCTGACCTCAAGATCGCTTGCCAACACGCTCATAACCGCTATAGGTTGAATCTAAATTGAGATCGGTCTGATTAGTGTAACTCTCAATTCTAAAACATCATTGTTCTGTCTAAAACGTCTTATTGATATATGTTTTAACTTTCTAGGTGTGTCTAGATATGAACCAACGAGTCTGTGTGTGGATGTTCTTTAGTAGTAGTTTCTTGACTTAAAAACGTTGCGAGTAGTGTTGATTTTTGATGGTGATGAGCCTCGTGCTTAGTCACAGTTGAGCGTGGCCTAGTAAGGGCTTCTCGTTCTTGATTTTAGCTTCTGGCCCGACCTGACCTGACCTCAACGATCACTTGCCATTTTGCCAAGACGCTCTTAACCGTGGACACAAAAGCATTAACCGTGAGCCCGGCTCCATAAAAGCATTAACTGAGTGTATATGGGCTTCTTCTTGTATAATAAGCCCATAGTAAAAAATGATATTTACCTATAAATATTCAGACGAGACGCCATTATTGACGGTCTTCTACTTGCGATCAAAAGCCCTCATTCTTGCAGTAAACCCTAGTGTAAGTCTCTCACATCAATCAGAACTGAGAAATTTTGTTGATTCTGTTAAGAATCTTATCCGGTCGCGTTCTTGAAAGATAAGTCCCTGACTCAGTTTTGTTTCTTGGTTGAATAAGTTGAATCATGGATCCACTGCCTGAACCCGTTACCTACGTATGCGGAGGTAAGCTTGAATTTTTTTCTTACTCTCAGAATCGAACTTTGTGTAGAAAGATCGTAGCTTTTTTACTTTAAATACTAAATTTGTTGTCTTTGTCAAAACCCTTTTGATTTTATGGTTTGGGTTATGAAGATTGTGGACAAGAGAATACATTGAAGTCTGGGGATGTGATCCAATGCAGAGAGTGTGGGTATCGTATTCTTTACAAGAAGCGTACCCGTAGAGGTCAGTACTAATCCTTAATCCTCCTCTCTCTTGCTTTTGTATGGTCTAATTATATGATCGTTTATTCTCTTGCAGTTGTTCAATACGAAGCTCGTTGAGAACCACACTACTCCTGAAGATGGGCTTTTTAGCCATTGTTTGTAATATATTTGCTATATGGCCTGATTTGATCTCAAGTGTGACTGTGTAATCTATTTGCCTCCCATGGAATAATTACTCATCTTCATCAGCCATTTCTGTCTCTACATAGCTTGCTCTGTTTTTGCAGCCTTTGTTCTTTAGTGTTCTTCGTTTTCACTTGGTCAGCTTCTAATCAGCATTATGGACTTACTTTAAAGGTCCAGTCACGAAGCATCGAACCCTAAGGGTTTAGACATTGCTCGAGAATTTGGTCACAAAACCGACGGCGAGACTCTCCAATGCTTGCTGACCCTTGTTGATCTCCGCCACTTGAAGTGGATTCAAATCCACCGGAGCCTCCGACTCTGTTTCGCAGCATCCTCTTAACGGCGGATTTTGTTATATTTTGTGGGCTTCCAATTCAAAACCAATTGACAATGAATGAATTGGCCTATATCATTTATAAAATACTCAAAGATCCTTCATTTTATCAATGTAGAATATTCTGACAGATTTTAAAAAATTGAGAGAGATTTAGAGATGGTACGAACTAGAGAGAGGTTTTGAGTTTATATTAGTTCACAATCAAAAAGCATATGCAATTTTAAGATAAAAATATGTCTGTTTTGTAATCTTAAATGTTATTTGGGGATTTCAGTAGAACCCCTGTATAACTTGAATGATCGAAGCCACCGTCTGGATGAGAGTCCATAGCAAAAGTAACGTGGCAGCTATAGTGGCTGTCCCTAGCCACATGTTACCAAAATAAACGCGTTTCAGAATGGCGCATGACTTATTGATCGGGTTTGAATAGTGAGCTTTCACTTTAACCATAACATCATAATAGCAAGAGCCCAACTCTATGATGCCCAAATTTAGATTGTTGACCATCTCTGCGATTGAATTTGGTTGTCCAACAAAATTCTGTATTATCCCTTTACAAAACAAACCAAAAAAAAAAAAAAACAAGCAATGAATAAACACACATCACATGTAGACCTCTATATAAAGGATAAATGTTTTTTTTTTACCTTTCTCGACAAGCAATTCAACGTCTTTATCAGTGTCGATGAGGAAATCCAAGAATCTGATGTAATTACATACATGTGCTTCGTAAATGTAGTGGCACTGCTCAAGCGCCATTATATTTCTCAATGTCAATTCTGAATTATCAGTAACTTTAAGAAAAGGCAACTTTAAGCAACCATTCACAAATGTCACTTCCAGTGAATGATAACACGTTGTCCAAGACCTCAAATTTCACTCCCCTACTATGTAGCTTCTCTGCGGAATGCATATGCTCGATTCTCTTATGAGTATGCGCTTGAAATGTTTCAACCCGGACACACCTAAGCAAATCAGTGAAATGTTTGAAAACTGAGTTGTTTCGGATCTTACCTGTGAAGCCAAAGAAGTTGATGATCAATTCACGGAATGTCTTATTCCATCTGGATTGTAGAGTTTCTCGATGATAAAATAAGGAAGTTGGTTTTCAAGCAAGTTGAGATCAGTCCAGATTGTGTTTCGTAGACACCACTCGTCTATTATAGGATCCCCAGTTTTCGCCCTCCCTCCATAACTTCTCAAAATGAACTCTGCTATGAAAACGGAGTCGTGCAAGATCATCTCCACGAAATCTGAAGATTTAATCAAGGTTGTTGATTCTGAGTAGCTTTCTCTGATTTTCGTTTCGTTTTCTTCAATTATTCTTCTGAAACCATTAATGGTTTCGATCCCATTAATAACACTACGTGTGAACGCATCCATGTAAATCTTCTTCCATGTTTACGTAGCCCGTTGACCTTGTGTTCGGGATACCTTGATGAATGGAATCGAGAGCTTGTAATTTGAGAGAGTAGTGAAGAGGTCCAATGATGACTAACTGAGGAGTGTATGCTTCGGGCTTTACTCTACGTAGTACTCCAGGGACTCTGTAGATGCAACAGTCTATGGGATTTTTAGGATAACGCCACATCCCATGATAACCTGTTGACTTTTTGTTTGACTCTGATTTGAAGATCTTGTTCAGTCGATCCATAATCCAAATATCTGGAAAACTACACGTTAGTAACTGATGCAGCGTGTTTTTAAGATAATTATTAATTATCTG
>OVAU01000503.1:0-20015 GCA_900406315.1 Biscutella laevigata subsp. laevigata
CGTCTAACAAAAATCATAGATTATCATTGTGTTATAGTCACAACGCAATGCTAAAACATAACAAGTCAAACAACAACAAATTATCATAAATTATAAATAAACTCACATAAATCACAATATTCATAATAATAAACCTAAGTGCTCTAAACGCATACACTTACAAGATGAATAAGCTCCAATATCTAATAAATGTGTTTTCACGTGCCAATAACAGAAGAAGAAAAAGAAGAAGAATAAGAAGAAGAAGAATAAGAAGAAGAAAAAGAAGAGGAAGAAGAAAAAAAAAGAAGATGAGAGAAATGAATGAAATGGTATTGGTGGTTGAAAAATGAGTGAATTTAAATAAATAAAAAATAATTTTTATTCTTTTTAAATGGCAAAATCGTTGGGAAGAGAGAAAAGGAAGGAAGGTTAGTTTTGTCATAACAAATTTCATTAAATGTATTTGGCAATGGTGTAGTGTATTGAGCAATACACAGGTGTATGAAGCAATTTTTGGTCTCATTAAGTGTATATGAGCAATTGTCCCCTGTTATTGACATGTCCTCCTCCGTCACCCTGAATCTGCTCTGATTTTGTCCTCTCTCCGTCGACCTGAGCTCTGCGTCGTCTTCCTCAGTCAACCTCTCTCCTCTGCGTCGTCTTCCTTCATCAACCTCTCTGCAATGTCGATTTCAATTTTAGGTTTGTTAATGTTGAGAATTTGGGGATTTTAAAATGGTTAGTGAAACATAAACCAAATTAATTGGTTTCTGTTTTTGATCTCGGTTTAATGGATTAATTATGGTTAATTTTCGATTTCATTGGCTATTATTGGTTTACTCAGATTTTTGGTTATGGTTGGTATACAAAAACCCATCATTTGTCTAAATAGATCTATAACTTCAACTTTGTGTGTAAAACGAATCAATATTAAATCTTTGGGTACAATTGGATCCGATGGTTAAACTTTAGGGGGAATAAGATATGTGGTTAAACTTGAGGTGGAATTAGTGTTATATGGATTAAGTTGAGGGGGAAATAGATCGTCGTCCCTTATAAAAATATTTAGTTCGTATTGAAAATTTGTCATTTATTATTAATATTTTCATGAAATTACTCAGTGTATTTATTTGGAAAGAGGAGAGAGAATTTGTTACCTCTATCTCTCTCTCATCTCTACTGGCAAATTAGGTGATTGACGCTTTCAGATCCCAAGTAATAGCCGTACCAGATATAGGCTCCGCATAATTGCTAAAAGTTGGAAGTTAAAATAAAATTGCATAATAAAATATGCAGAATAAAAATTGCATAATAAAAAGTTGCTTAATGAAATTTTGTGCGATTGGATAAATTTTGCAGAATGGCGGAAAATAATTTAAAATTACCAATATACATAAATATCTTAGATATTAATAATTTCTTAAATAATTTTTTGACATATTTTCTAAAATATGACTATATCTTATATTTATTCATTATTTTAATTTTAATTTTTTTATATCTATTCATTTTTGCTAATTTTTAACATTCATATTAATAGATACATCTAATTATAATAACTATATAGTCTATATTTACACTGCATACGGAGTATTCAGACCACTGGTTGGTTTGTGTCGTGATATAAATTATGCGAATATTTGGAAATTTGAAAGCGACTATGCTAATGAGAGTTTCTTAGGTGGGTATTTAGGCCCAAATTCTATATTTGGAAATGGCCTTAACATGAGTCTTATCTGAAGGAAAAATGCAAAAAGCGTTTAGAAAAAAACAGAGGAAAGAAACACGAATCACGTGAAAATTAGTTTTTTATGGTTAGTTATAATTTTATTGAGTAGCCGTCGATAATTAAGTAATGAAACGTATACCTAATCAATAGTTCAGAATATGTGGATACACTTGTCAATTAAAATATCCACAAACACAAAAAATCAATTATTTATTGAAACCATAAATAAAGATTTGAATAATGGTTCTTCAAACCCATTTAAACCATTGAACCGCAATAAATTGGTTAGCTGGTTTAACCGATTAAATGCAATTTTATTGGCACTAACTGCTATATATATGGTTCACATATCATCTCGATTATCTATTGATTTTATTGGAATCTACTTTTTTCAAGCTACAATACGATAATCAAGTGTTTGATTCATTGCTTTTGAGTGGGCCAAATCTGGTGTGTCTACATTTTTTATGCTTATGTAACTATCTTTTTACGTAACTGAGAAATTATGTAATTGGCATTTAATTAAGAAGAATATATACATTAAATACGAGAGGAGAATTTTAAAATTATTTGTTGGTAATTAATTTACCTTTTTCAATAACTTAATTTATTTTTATACTTACTTTCCTACGTTATGAAAACAAAAAATATTTCCGATCAAATATAATTAATAATTATATAGTTTATAACCAATCATATCTTTTAAATGGAAAATACAATTTCTGTCTAATGATAGCTCCAAACTTGCATGTGTAATATATGTATTTTTTTTATAGAATAATTTTATTTTCTGTTTTTGCTCATTGATTCTCAATGAAATCAATTTGGTGGGACACACTATAAGAAATTATGATAGGACCCTTGACTAATGCTTAGTTTATATAAATCTTAAATTTTTTTATTGTTTTATGATGAGAGTGACATTTCCGAAAGTATAGTTTGGACCACTTTTAAGGTCGATTCCTAACTTATCTTCAACCCAGTAAATTTAAAAACTATAACTATTTTTATAGTATCATTATATTTTTATATATATATATATATATATATCATTGGTTTTAGAAATATCTTATGATATACGTTACAAATAGTTAACAAAGAAATCAAATGAAAAATATTTGTACTTTTGTAAAAAAACTAAGTTTTTTTTTCAAGTCAGACTGATAATTTGCAATGTATATACTTGTAAAACGAATATATATGTACATTATAGTTTTATTGTTGCTGGATTTTTGTTTTACTGCATTTACTATAATGAATGGATATGAAAGGTAAAAAAATGAGACAGGCTTTTGAATTTTTCCGATTTTACCTAAAAAAATATGAATAGGGAAATAAACCATGTGAGTTTGTAACATAAGAGACAAAACACAATGATATACTTTTTTCTTTGGTTGCAAAACGACATATTTTAAAAGAATATTAAAGTTTCAAGAGAGAATCTGAGATTAAAAAAAACACATATTTACTGTAAAATAGTTTAAAGTTTTTCATGTGAGAATTTAAAGAAGGTTAATTAAAAGTATATAAAATTCTAATTCCTCGGCTCTATATAACAAAAACGAAAAAATCGTGTTGACAAAAAAAAAACGAAAAAATTGATTCCATAATAGCCAACGAGAAAGAGTATTAAAAAAAAAAAAAGATTTTAAGCGGGACCCACATTTTTGTTTGCTGTCAATAGGTTTTTTGTTACAGCTTTATTAAAATTATTAAAATAATTATATTTAAATAATTGACTCCTAACATAAAAAATGTGTTAAAACCAAAACAATGCATAAATAATGGGCTTATCCTAGAAGACGACAATTTATATTCGGATTTTTCTTTTCTGTTAATGACAGTATTTATATCTAATTTAATGATACCATTTACAGAGTATTACCAGTAATAAACTATACTTCCTCCGTTTCATTTTAAGTGATGTTTAAACATTTTTTTGGTTTCAAATTAAGTGATGTTTTAAGTTTTCAATGTATAATTGATCATTAATTCTCTCTTTTACCCCTCTATTTACTTAATAAAAATTCCTAAATCATTTAACTACCTAACATTAATGAGGATTATTATAGATATTTTATCACTTTTATTAATTTGTGTGTATAAACCTTAAACTTCAATTAAAATGAAACAGAGAGTGTATTTTTTTAAACCTCGTATCATTAATGGCTTCCATAATTTTCAAATTTTGAAAACCCAATAGACCACTCACAGTTTGAATATTGAAAATTTTAAAATGATTGGAGAAAGTCTTGCCAAAATCTGCAATTTCCTTTTAAAAAACATATAATTAATGCACATTAACTAACGCGTTCCAAAATGTAAGTTGTAGTATATACAACAAGATGACGATAACCATTATCTCTATTTAATTATTGAATTATTATTTTTTAATTAATTATTCATCAACAAATAAACAAAAACATCCCAAAAATAGGTAGTAACTCGTTTAAACTATTTAAGATTATTTTTTCACTTAAAATATAATCACATCAGCATATAAGATTGCAAATTCCCCTACATATTACATATTAATTGAGAAACATTTTTAAAAAATAACATTACTCTTACGTGTGATTTACATATATATCATAATGATGTGTCATCATATTAGACCTTCTCAGAGCCAAATAAAAAAATGTTTGAATTACTAGATTACTTACTTAATTTGCCATTAGAATATATATTATATATAACAAAAATTTAAATCTAACAAAAAAAAATCACGTATTTACGTGAAAACACAAGAACAACTACATGCAATTTAAGATATATTTTTAAAAATTCTAAAATCCAAGAACTATTAAATCACAAAATCTAGGGGTATTTCAAAAAAATCATGATATATAGAAAACTAATATTTTAAAATTATTAAATTATAAAAGTTTTAATAACAAAAATATTTATTTAGAGGTATATTTTTTAATGTAATATATATTGTAGAAAAAATATTATTGTAACGAAATATTTTCTTAACTATCCTAATATAAAATTAATTATTATTTTTTCATGGTAGATTAATTCTATCTTAATATATAGAAAACTACAAATAATAAATATTTTCTAATATATATACAATCTTATACTGTTATTTTATGAATTATAAATAAATTTTATAATATTTAATCCCATTTATAACGCGGGTAAAAAATCTAGTATATATATATATATATAGAAAGAACCTAGAAGATACCAATTCAACATATATTATCTTCTAACACAATGCTATTTCTTTATTTAGGTATTAATTATAAAAATAATATTAATTCAATTTTTGTAATGATTTTTAATATCAATATTTATATATTTAAAAATCAGTAGATGACAAAATAACGAGTTTTACTAGTCAAACTATTAATATTTAATTTTGTTTAGACATGTAATAATTTGCTTACTTATGTGATTACAGGAATCAAAAGGAGGAAGGGGAAAAAAACCCAAAAAAGGTGAAGAAAAAAAAAAAGAAGAGAATAAAAGGAAAGAGACCGAATGTTGACAAAATAATTTCATGTATACTGTTGAATAGAAGGGTCGTTGGTTTATGTGATTTTCGGATCTTTCTTTTTCTCTCTATAAACAAATTCTTTATCGCTCACAAAGAAGAAGAAGAAGAAGATTTATTTTGCTTTCCTTTCCTCTCCGAAATTTTATTTTTGTTTGGTTAGAGAAAGAGAGAGAAGAGTGGCCCAGTAGATCGAAGATGACGACGATCTAATTTTTTCCATTAATGGTGTTTACGCTATAACTATTAACACCCTCTTAATTTAATTACATTTTTTTTTTTTTCAATACTTCCCAGAGTAGAGATTCGAATTTTTCTTATTTTCCCTTCTGATTTTGAGATTTTTCTTTTTCTTCATTGAAATTTCTGAAGAAAGTATCGAGGCGAGTTGGCGATAAGAGGATGTGGGTTTGAGGTAAAAACCCATTTTTGTACTAAATTCTGAGAATTTGATTTTTATTTGTATTTTTGTTTGATGATTTGGGGATTTAATCTACTTAAATTTTCGTTTATGTTCACTGGATTGAGGCAGTTTTTTTCTGAGAATTTGGTACAGTCTTGTCCTAATATTTTGCAGATTCTTTGTAATCTAACTTTAGATTTCGACTTGATTAAATTTATTTCTAGATCCTATTTAGACTCGTCTCCGTTAGAATTCATAATTTTGAAGACGACCTTTTTTAGTTATCACCGAGTCAAAACCCTTTGGTTATATACTCTGTGAAAATTCTCCTCTTCGTATATGTTTTGACTTTTGAGGAATTAAGGCTACTCAGAAATGGGTTTATGGCCATGGAACCAGATACTTCTTGTTCTGCTGGAGGAAATGCGTTGTGTAATTATGATTTGCGGCCAATTTCGATGTCATTGAATCAGATTTGATTCTTCTTTGGTCAAGACTGAGTGGCTGGATTTTTGTGAGCAGGAATGGGAACAAAAGTACACTGTGAAAGCTTATTTCCTGGATATCATCACTCTATGAGAGATCTCAACAACGAATCTAACACTTGTAGATGGCCATTGCTCTACGGTGATGATAAAACATCGGCGAATGATCAATACTCTAATGGCTTCCCTCCTCAGACTGCATTAGGGTATGACAAAGATGTGGTGAGAAGGACAATGCTCGAACATGAAGAAGTTTTTAAGACACAGGTTACCTAGTTGAAAATTTTCTCTTTCTCTGGCTTGGTGAGCTCTTTGGTTGATCCTATTTTGTGGAATTTGATGTTTAAACAGGTTTCAGAACTTCACCGGGTGTACAGGATACAGAAGGATATGATGGATGAATTGAAAAGGAAACACTTCAGTAAAGAATGGCCTCCAATTGAAGCATCATTTTCATCTCAAGCTACTAGTGATGATGTCCTTAAATGGAAAATCCCTAGTTTCCATTTGGCAAACTCGGTCTACGATAGACCATCCATGTCAGTGGTTGAGGATAATGGTCATTCTCCCATGAAAGGAAGTAATTCTCAAGGACTTGTTGGTCCAGTTTCATGGCAAAATGGAGCTAGTTCCAAAGATGTTGAAACTTCGGAGGTTAGGCCGACCAAAATCAGAAAAAAGATGATAGATCTTTGTCTCCCAGCTAATGCGTACATTGATGACACTGAAGAAGTGATTGAGATAAAAGATCATACAGTTTGTGCTACATCGAGTCAGCTTCCTAACGGGAATGTGAAGACCGAATTTCGCGGAGATAGTTTGAGGATTGGATTTGGGTCTAGTAGAAGCAATTGTTTGGCTGACTTGAATGAACCATTTAAGGCTCAAGAGATGAACGAGTCTACTTTTGGCCATTCCCGTGACTCGCTTAATGGCAAATTTCAAGGACATATTCGCGAAGAGGGAACATCTCTCAATTCGGGTAGTGTAAGGGAGCATGTTCCTGTTATCTCTTTGCATCCAGATGAGAACGGTAAACCAAAGGTTTGGCCACATCATCCCTTAAGAGTTGGTAAGATGATCCATTAAGTCGTGAATGCAAATTGTTAGATTTTTCTTTTTTGGTTCTGTTATTTCTAATGTGAAGTTTCACCATTTGCAGATCATTACACTGGCACACATAAGTATGCTACTCCATTTCTCCAACCGGCCAAGCCACTGGATTCATCGTCTCAGCCTCTGCAAGTTTTGATGAATAGTTCACAAAGAGTTATGGGTTTACCTAATTCTGGTCCTCCAAATAAGGCAGTTTTCTGGAGAGAAAGGACATTTATTGACCTAGAAGCTGATACTGATACTAACACTAACACTAGTCACCAAGTCATCCATGAATCAAGTTTGGCTTCTCATCAACCACGCCATTTGTTTCCATATAATCCACATGATTCTGCTGTCCCATTGAACCATTTGCATTCTTCTTGGAAAAATCCTAGCTTTTGCTTCCCTCAGAGAGTTGCTTCAGCGCAGAGATACCCGGTTCTAAACGTGTCTGACACACGGAATGGTAGTACTCAGAAACAAGGATGTCACGGAGACAGAGGACAGTTTGAAATCAATTCTAGATATAACTCAGGGTGTGGGAATACCATTCGGTCAAACCACAATATGATCTACAATGAGTGCTTTTCTTCATCGAAATCGAGATTCTCTGAGATTGGCTATAATTTTCCTAACGGAGGAAAAAATGATTACAGCCCAGCAAATCCACTCGTGGATTCAAATGGCTCCGGTATAAAGTTTGTGAAAGATTTGAACTTAAATGTTACACTTCCAAACACTTCTGCTGTCGAAGTCAGAAAGAATCAAGAACATCCGGCTACTTTACCATGGCTTGTTAAACCCAAGTCTGCTTGTAACTCTGAGATGGCTAATGGGAAATGGAATCTGAATAGTAATGATGATGCTCCGAGTCCTTCATTGAAGCCGTTGGATATCAAAGACGAGGCAAGAAACAAAATTCAGAATCTTATGTGGCTAGAGACTTTGAATTCTGGTTCTTGTTCCACTAAGCCAGAGACTGAGAAGATCCATACTAACACAAAAATCCCTGGATTTGCATATAAAGATCAATGCAACGCCGAAAGAGGTAAAGTCCATAACGTTCAAATGCTAGACATGAATGAACCGTGTGATACTCTTTCGGATGAAGATCAGCAGATGGGGGCAAAGGTTTCGGTTAGTAATAGGTGTTATATTGATCTGAACATGTTGGGTAGTGAAGATGAAGATGAAAACGGATCTGTTTCTACCAGTTCCAGACTGAATTCAAAGAAGCCCATGATAGATTTGGAAACTGTTCCCGAGTCTGACCTCCAAGAGGAAGAGGATGATGGATCTGGAGAAAACCCATCAGAAGAAACTCCAGTTCAGGAAAAAACTCTAGACAGATCGCCTGAATTTGAAAAAATAGCAGCAGAAACAATAGTTGCCATTTCTTCAGCTTGCCTAGATAGAGAGCTAGTAGTTGTTGCTTCAGCCGATCCTTCAGAAACCGTTATCCTCCACTGGTTTGCAGAAACAGTAGATACTCACAGAGAGAATCTGGAAAGAATGCTCAATACTTTCCCGAGGAATCAAGGGCGTTCGATCGAAGAGATAGATTACTTCGAGTCAATGACTCTGCAACTACCTGAGATCAAAGAAGATGAGTACATGCCTAAGCCATTAATCCCTGAAGACCTCAGATTGGAGGAAACCTCTGGAACTGCGATGCTCACGAGCCAAAGACCAAGAAGAGGAAACCCGAGAAAAGGAAAACATAGACGAGACTTCCAAAGAGACATTCTCCCGGGACTTTGGTCTCTTTCGAAACACGAAGTAACTGAAGACATACAGATGTTTGATGGGTTCATGAGAGCAACAGGAAGCTCCTGGACTCCAACTAGTTTAGCAAGGAAGAAAACAGGGTCAAGAGGAAGACCAAGAAGGGTCATAACAACAATCCCTGAACCTGTCTATTGCCCGGTTCCAGCTCCTTCTCCGTCTCCCTTGGTTCAACATGTGAGAAATCAAAGCAGCAACAATGGTGAATTTGAAATGGTTGTAGAAGACAGAAGCTTTGCAGGTTGGGGTAAGATGACGAGAAGGCCGAGAAGACAACGATGTCCTTCAACTTCAAATGCAGCTGCAAGTAACCAACGTTCATCAACACACGCGCCTTTCGCGTGACAATGGGAATTATAATACACATTGAGATCATATGACTGTCCGATTTATTTCAAACGTTGTCGACGTGTCGTATAGAGAGATAATATCAGAGAATATTTGTGATAGAGATTTTCATCGAGGAATTGTTTTCGTTTTCTTTTCTTGGTGATGATACATGAAAATATTTATTCATATAATCATTCTACTTTTTGAACTGAAGATAGTGTTTGAGAGGTGAAGAGATCTATATTACAAGAAACTGACAGAAATGAATTGGAAAATGCCGAAGAACCAAGTAAAGTAGTCTTCAAGCTCTTTCTATACAACTTGGCTACAGTAATGCCTCAAGTTCAAGCTGTTCTTGAAGCTTTTATCAGTGTCAGAAACAGAGACACGCTTTGGCAGGTAGTTTACAGAGACATGCTTTTGCAGGGAGTATACCAGTCCTACGAATAACGCTAGCTTTCTCCTTCACCTTGAACTCTTCGCTCTGTCTCTGTTTCTCCGCTTGAGTTCTGGCTCCGGCAGCAATCTGTTCAATGTATTCTGTATCTTCTCTAAATTTCTGCAAACCTCTACTCCTCCTCTGTTCTAGTTCGTTCTACTGTTCACATTATCACCCAGTCAAATGATCATGAGATTAGATTAAAGCAAACACAACTCATACTATCAACTTCAGATTTGTCCAGCTTCCTTCGAGCTTTGTCCCTCTTCTTTGCTTCCCACAAATCGATATTTCTGTTTAACTTCTCGTACCTGCATGTGTAATAGATATGTGAGTGTTATAACATTACATTATAGATAAGTTTATGTGTATCGAGACTTACCTTGCTTTGATCTTAGCTTGTTCAGCTTTTTCTCAAGCATCAGCTGTAGAATCATTTTTCGACTAATATGCTGAGAATTCTGCCTTTTGATTTCCCTATGTGGAAGCCGCAGAAGCCGAGGTGATAACGGAGGAGGAGGTGGTGGTGGTGAAAGACGACGCTAAGATTGTATCCTGAGCGGTGGTTGTATTCGCATTGGAGCTGGCGGTTCAGAAAGCGGTTTTCTTCTTCTTTCATGTTTCTCCTCTGAATCTTCACTCTGTTTGGTGTGATCATCGCTCAAGCTCATGGAGAAACTCGGAGTCTTTTTGATCGTTGGTGATTTTCTCACCGGAGACTTTAGCGTGGGAAGTTTATTATCGTTCAGCTCTGGTTCTGTAAAGGAAAGTTGTCTTGAGTCAACACAAGAACATGTAAACTGATTTATAACATCAAGTAAACATTTTGAGTTTAAACTACATAACCCAATCGTGTTTTTATTCTCTAATGTCACCTGAGAATCTTCTTGGTTCCTCTAATGGCAACTTATCTTGTGATTCAACTTATTTAGTGATTCACCTTGTCTGCTTGATCAAGGAATCCATTTGAAACTAAGATATGGTAGGAGTACTTGAGAGGGTTTTGGTTTTTCTAAGGGTTTTGAGATTATTGCTTTGCATGCAAGTTTTAGATTTGGATCATAAAGGTGTGTAGGTTAAGTAAAGAACACTTTTGCTTAATTTGGCTTTTTGGTTCTTTGCTTTCTCAAACTGACCGTTAAAAGAACAAAGCAGATCCTTATCTCTATTCAATTTTCAGATATGGATAAGGAATATTTACATACATCAAATACAATCGCGATTTAACAAAGAAAATGTATTCTAAAAACCAGAGTATCTGTAAATGGAAGAGATACTAAACATGGAAGTCTGTCTCAGGAAGTTCGAGGACCTTTTGTGCGCCAATCGCCTTTACGTCTGGTTTGAAGGCATTACCTTCTATGTACCTGCAACATGGATCCATCACGAATTAACATGGATGATACATATTGACATTGTCTTTACAAAGAGACCTCACTGAGGCTATGAACCTACATATCTTTTAGGTTCGGATGCTTATAGAAGGCTTCAGAGATTTTTCCACTGAACAGATTGTGATCCAAGTGCCTGAAATTAAGTCAAAACATGTTCTAAGGATGCAGGAGAACACAAGGTTCTTTCAAATCAATTGTTAGGATGCAGGATTTAGGTTTACAGGTAAGTTAGTCTTGGTATTTTGGCAAGTGCAGAGGGGACTGCTCCAGTCATTTTGTTGTAAGATAAGTACCTACACTTCAAAAGATAAGATAGGGAGAGATAAAAAAAAATCCAAGTGTTCATCGATGAAAATGTGATCGAGTACTCACAAGATCTCCAGGTTTGTAAGATTTGCAAGCTTGTTTGGGAGTCCTCCAGTGAAGTAGTTATTGTTTAGAAACCTAGAGAGACAAAAGATTAACTTAAGAAAACAATTGCTTTCTTGGGTTAAAACTCAAACTCACTTACAGGTTTCTAAGAGCTGGAAAGCATCCTTCTATGCGTATTAGATCTCTTATAGTTCCAACTAAGTGATTGCTACCAGCGTCCCTACAGACATACAGATCATGAAAAGGTACTGAGTAGATATACGAAGTCTATTGATTTATTCTACAGATAAGTGAATGGAATGTCAAAGATTACAAGTGGCGAAGCTTTTGTAAAGTTCCTAGTTCTGCTGGAATTCTCCCAGTAAAATGATTCTCCTGAAGATGCAGGTATTGAAGCTCCTTGAGATTCGCAAGTTCTTTAGGGATTTCTCCTTTGAAATTGTTAAAGCTCAAGTATCTGCAATAATGAGAGCATGCTAAGAAACTCAAAAGAGAACCCTTCAAATAAGACTAATCCCTGAAATGGGATAGGATTGATTACTCACAGATATGTTAGACTCTTCAATTCACCAATTTCAGGAGGCAAGACATGTTGAAGTTTATTCCACCTCAAATTCCTGTTTGCTCCCAAGCTCAACCCCTTAATACATGTTGAGATAATAGTTGAACCAAGACAAAAATAGTGGAGAAGAACATTACAGTGTCTTAAGACGCTTAAGTCGTCCGATATCAGCAGGAAGAAGACCTGTTAATTTGTTGTTGTGCAGATCCCTGCCAAATTCATAAATCCAATTCTTTTAAACAATCATACCCTAAGCAATGCATTCGATTATAAGTTTCCCGGACTTACAAAACAGTGAGATCTAGGAGACTAGTTACAGCCATTGGGAAAGTCCCAACTATCGACATTGAAAACACTTCTCTGCAAAGATCACAAGTACATTTAAAGAGAGAAAAATCAAACTTAACAAAGTTTAAGAGTTTTGCGAGTCGAATATTACAGCTTGGTGACGACACGGTAATTGCCGACAGTGGAACAAGTGACACCGGACCACGGAGGCAAATTTTCTTCGCCGCAAGGATTATCTCCGACCCAAGAGTAGACTACTCTCCATCCCACCAACCCCTTTATCTCATTCATCGCTTTCACTGCCATAAAAAAGAGTAAACAAAAAAACAGCCGAAAGATCAAAACTTTCGGAACCAACAAAATCACAGAGAAACGAAGATATCAAAATCCCAAAGAGCTAACCGTCTCGTTTAAGAGTTTTTGCGAGCGAGACATTGACCAGAAGAACCAGAGCGTAAATCCGAAAAATCAGAGATAAACTTAAACTCAAATGCGTCATTGATTATGCTGTAGATGGTCTGAGGAGACTCTCGAATCGTAAATTCTTGGAGGAATAAGAAGAAGAGAAGAATCAATATTCAAAACTGGGCAAGTGAAATGGTGTGGGAGAAAGAATAATTATTTATCATCGCCATGGAAAGTTGCTTGCTCAGTGGAAACAAAGCTAACCATTCGCAGTTTCGCGCGTACGACTAAAAACGGTTAAAATTCCACAACGGATCCTTTTCAAATTGATTTTTTCTTAAGAACTTAAATTTAAAATCCATAAAACAGGCCGAATAAGGCCTATAATATTGGGCTTAGGCCCATATTTAGAGAAGGTGATACGTCATAAATCAGTTATTGGTTTAAATTACTCAGCGCGAAGTCGAACGTTCAAAACGACGTCATATAAACAATATATATTCATGTATTTTGTATTTTTATTTTAAGTTTTCAACGTAGTTTACCGACATTTGTTTTCTAATTTTGTTTGGTTTTTAGAATATTAAAGAGAATTCAGTTCAATCTTTTTTTTTCAAAGTAATTTATTTCAATTTGGTTTGTATATTCTATCTTTTAGAAAATATAGTTTACAATATTGACATGGTTGGTATTTTCTATTCATTAGAAAATATGGTTTACAATATTGAAAATATTTAATAATAGCAAAGAAATAAAAGAATGAACAAGAAATAAAATTCCAAACTGTAGAGAACGTAAACAGAGAAAAATAAATAAAAGAATAGTAATATTTTTTGGGTAAGTGTTTATTTGTTAAGCAAGTGATGTGCTCGTTGATTAGCTCCTTTAACACGAGAGTTAAGCTCATCAATATCGCCGTCGAGATGATCAAGAGCTTTGTTTTGCCTGCAACATAATACGTATAAACAAATGTGTGAAAAATATAGAAATAGGAATGTATTTGTGTGTATCTGACTTGTCGAGTTCAGATCCCATATCAACAGCCATGCTCTTGAGATCACCCAAAATGTCACTTAAATCTGATAGTCCATCGTCTTGTTTTGCCTCTCTAGCTGCAAATTAACATACCAAGTTTTAAAATCTTTCCTTAACTAAACATTTTAAGGTTCTTTAACTTTGAAGAAGAACACAAACCTCAACTTGTTGCAATGCGTTTGCTGGTTGGTCTAAACATTGTGTGCTACTCGACCTCTTCCCACCCGAACCGAGTTTCTCTCCTCTTATGGACGAAACTTAGGCGAGCTGGAGCTGAAAGGAACCGCCAAAACCGGCCAATGGAGCAGAGGAAACGGCGAATTATTTAATTTATTTATCAAATTAATTGTAAAATTGTTAAAAGCTTAAACTTTTCTTTTGATAATTCGGGGTAGATCCTAGATCTTTGGGAGGTGCAACCTATGGATAGACCATTTTTTCGGATATTCAAATTGACCGTAAGCAGAGGTTTATATTCATATGGTTATCTAAAACAATGTGACTTAGTTTCTTTGCAGCAACTGAATCGAACTTGGAATATTGTGTACCACTTACGTGTCTACTTACCGCTAGATCACACTATCTCAAACTAAAAACTTATGAAAAGGTCATAAATTATTTAATGGCTATCACAATTTCTTTCCCGCTCTCTTCATTTATGGTGTAGCGGAAGCTATACCCTTCAACCCTTCGTCGTTGATTCCCTGAATACCCGATGAATAGGCTCTTTTCTTAATCACAAGCTCTGTAATTGAGAGGCAAAACGAGATAAACTCTTTTATAAAATCAAAATACTGAATGTTGATTACATTCAAAAGTCAACTTAAATATAGAAAGGGATCAACGTGATCCTTAAAAAAACCTAGCTAGTATCCCTAGATATTAGGAATCTTCGCTCACAAGCAACTAATGAAAAGCCCAAAAGAAACGAAAATTCAAAACAGAAAAGATTCTAAAAAGATAGAGATGCGCTGCATCAGGTCTCCCCGGGTAGGAGAAGATTCGTCTGAATTTGGAGCCTCTGTCTCGCCCTTGTATGGACTGAGATGCTTGACGTTGAACACATTTACCGTACGAATGTGATCCGGTAGCTCAACGCGATAGGCATTGTGGTTAATGCGTGCCAACACCTTGATGGGACCAAGCTTGCGGGACTTGAGTTTGTTGTATTCTCGCAATGGCAAGCGATCCTTGGTCAGCATAACCCAAACCAAGTCCCCTGGTTCGAAAAGTACCTCACGTCTATGGCGATCAGCTGCTTCTTTGTACCGTGTAGCTGAGACTTCGAGGTTTGTAACAACACGGACATGAGTGTCTTGCAACGTGGTCACGAAATCTTGAGCAGACCCATGCATGCGAGTGTCATCAGGGAGAGAGGTAAGAGCCAACAGACCCCTTGGGACGTTACCGTAGACCACCTGGAAGGGACTGAAGCCTAGACTGCGATTGCTGGCATGATTGTGTGCGAACTCAGTCTGCGACAGTTTAGATTCCCACGAACGTATGTTATCACCCACTAGACTGCGCAACATTGTCCCCAACGAACGATTAGTCACCTCCGTCTGTCCATCAGTCTGTGGATGGTACGCAATGCTTATATTGAGATTAGTCCCCAACAACTTCCAAAGTGATCCCCAAAAATGACTTAAGAAGCGCGTATCACGGTCTGAGATGATAGACAACGGCAAGCCATGAAGCCGATAAATCTCCCTGAAAAAAGGTTAGCGATAGACACCGCATCTGTGGTTTTCCTGCAGGGACATCTTGGAGAAACGATCGACGACGACGAAAATAGAGTCATTACCCTTTTGCGTGCACGGCAAACCTAAGATGAAATCCATGCTTATGTCAGTCCAAGGTTGCGTGGGAACCGATAGTAGAGTACAATCCTGCATTGGACGCACGACTCTTGGACAAATGGCATGATCGACAGCGTTCCACATAACGCTCTACATCACGACGCACGGTTGGCCAGAAGTACGATGCCTTGACGAGCTGCAACGTGCGATCGCTACCGATGTGGCCCTCTCTATGCAACTTTTCGATCACTCGCAGGCGAAGACTGCATTGCGGTATACAAATCTGATTCCTTTTGAAGAGAAACCCCTCATTCAATGAGTAGTCTGTCCGAATGCCAAGCTGCACATCTCGCAAAACAGACCCAAAGAAAGGATCAGACTCATAGAGATCAGCAAAAGCAGAGAACCCTGGTACCGATGTGTGAAGTGTAGTGACCAAGCAATGTCGACGACTCAGAGCATCGACCACCCTGTTCAATCTCCCGGACTGATGCTTGATGGAGAAAGTGAACTGCTGCAGATAAGCAATCCAGGAAGCATGGCGCGCGGAGATCTTAACCTGACTGTCCAAATACTTAAGCGCGTCATGATCAGTGTAAAGAATGAACTCACGGTGGAGCAAGTAGTGGCGCCAATGCTTGATGGATTGAATGATTGCATAAAACTCAACGTCATACGTACTATAACGTGTGCGAGCGCCAGAGAGTTTTTCGCTAAAGTATGCAACCGGCTTCCCATGTTGGCTCAGAACTCCTCTGATCCCCAGCTTCGAGGCATCGCAATGTAGCTCAAAGGAGCTGCTAAAGTCTGGTAACAGCAGAAGAGGAGTTGTCGTGAGCTTGAGCTTGATGTCCAGAAACGCCGCTGTTGCATCAGACGTCCAGCCAAACCCTCCGTCATGCATGCAATCAGTAATAGGGGCCATGATCGAGCTAAAATGTGGGACAAATCGACGATAAAACGACGCGAGGCCGTGAAAACTGCGAACCTCCGTAACTGTAGTTGGGACAGGCCATGACCTAATCGCCTCCACCTTACTCTCATCCATAGATAAACCAGTAGACGAGACCACATAGCCGAGAAACAACACTTGGTCAACTCCGAATTCACATTTCTGCCTTGCATCGAACAACTGTTCCTTACGGAGGACGACCAAAACCTGTCGGATATGCTCGACGTGCTCTGCCAAACAAGAGCTAAAAATCAATATGTCATCAAAATACACCACAACAAACTTCCCAATAAACGGTTCATAGCACGCATAAACGTGCTCGGCGCATTCGACAACCCAAATGGCATAACCAGCCACTCAAACAACCCTTCCCTGGTTTTAAACGCAGTCTTCCACTCATCTCCTGGGCGGATGCGGATTTGATGATACCCGCTCTTGAGATCGAGCTTGGTAAAAAGCGAAGCCGTACCAATTTGATCCAACGGATCGTCGAGGCGAGGGATCGGGAAACGATACCGTACAGTGATCTTATTGATCACTCTGCTATCCACACACATACGCCACGACCCATCCTTCTTGGGGATCAAGAGAGTCGGGATAGCGCACGGACTCAGACTCTCACGAACATGTCCTCGCGCGATCAGTTCTTCCACCTGACGACATAACTCAGCATGTTCTTGCGGACTCATGCGGTAATGAGGCCGGTTTGGCAAGCTAGATCCTGGAACCAGATCGATCTGGTGCTGAATGTCACGCAATGGAGGGAGGCCTGGCGGCAGCTCCGGCGGAAAGATATCACTGAACTCTGCCAACAGTGACGTGAGGGACTCGTGCAACAGCGCAAACAGAGGACCTGACGAAGAACTCGGTACCAACAACCAAGCACAAACACTAGATGCAAATTCCCGCTCAAACTCAGACCGCGAACATAACAAGGACGTTGTCGTCGGTGGAACCGGTGGCTTCTCAACCGACGGTGCAGATGGGAACAAAATTATACGACGACCCTTATGCACAAACGAGTGTGTATTACGACGACCATCGTGAACCACTCCTCTATCGAACTGCCATGGGCGACCAAACAGCAAATGACTAACATCCATTAGTGCAATATCAAAATAGAACTTGTCTTTTTAAAAAGGACCGATCGACAAAGACACCAAACAACGATGAGCAACCTGTATCGACGTCCCAGTCTTTAACCAACTCAGCTTGTAAGGAGAAGGGTGATCCTCACGGACTAGACCCAACTTCTCAAACGCAACCTCAGAAATAACGTTGCTAGCACTCCCCGAATCCACAACGAAACGACATACCTTGCTCTTCACTGTGCACGTCGAATGGAAGATGTGTGTTCGTAACCACGACTCCTCAACAGTAACTGAAGCAAGACACACATGACAGAGCATAAGAGCAGCTCCCTGATCGCCATAATGATGATCTTCAGGCAGAGAGGTGTCTATATCGCCATCCTCCTCTTCGAACAACTCATTCGAATCCCACTTATCTTCATCTGCAAACAAGCCACGACGATTCTGTGAAGGACACGCCGTCTGGCGATGACCGAGCTCTCCATAGGCAAAACACCCAAGCGCGTTGGGACACATCGAACGCCGCAGGGACTGATCATTGGAAGATAGTAGTTTACTCAAGGAAGGAGCATCCGTAGCCTCCTTACCAAACTGTAACTATGATGGGGCGTCACTAGAAGGACCACTAGTAGTATGAGTATGGACTCCACCTGAATTCCAACCTGAAGAACCAGAGCGAAATTGGTTCTCAAACGCGACCGCATGACGATGAGCTTCTCCTACAGTTGCCGGATCGAATTGCGCAAGCGCAGTCTGCAACTGGGGACGTAAACCACCAATGAAACGAGATACGAGCTGCAACTCCGTATCGTAAATCTCATTGCGTGTAAGGAGAAGAGAGAATTCCTCCGCATAATCATCAACCGAACGCGTCCCCTGGCGCAAGTTCTGCAACCGAGTGTACACCGTCTTGTCGAAATTGTACGGCAAAAAATTGATCTTCAAGAGACGCTGCAGCTTCTCCCAAGTCGTGATCTTGCTCTTCCCAGCGCGAGCACGAGTAGCTTTAGTCTGAAGCCACCATGACGCTGCACGACCTCGAAACTTGGTAGCAACAAGAGCAACCTTGCGATCATCCGGAACCTGCTTAAAATTCATAGCCTCTTCGACCGCGACTAGCCAATCCAACAACTCCTCGCCTCGAACACCGCCATGAAACTCCGGAATTTCAATCTTAAAACCTGACTCCCAACGGCGATCCTCACGATCACCCACATCGTCCACACGCCGATGTCCCTGGTCAGCAAAAGGATTACCCTCCTCCTCTGACTTCAATGCCGACTCCGATGGAGCATGCTCTCGCCGAAGATGATCACCTTGACGAACGAATTTCGTCACCTCCATCACTGCTTCGTGAATCGTAGCTTGAATGTTCTCCTACATCGCCAACAGAGTCTGACGAAGCTCAGCCCACTCATTAAACGGCTCATCCCCACGCTGGTTTCTACGCGGAGGCATCACGAACAGGACCTTCGATTCTGATACCAAACTGGTGTAGCGGAAGCTATACCCTTCAACCCTTCGTCGTTGATTCTCTAAATACCCGATGAATAGACTCTTCTCCTAATCACAAGCTCTGTAATTGAGAGGCAAAACAAGATAAACTCTTTTATAAAATCAAAATACTGAATGTTGATTATATTCTAAAGCCAACTTAAATAGAGAAAGGGATCAATCTGATCCTTAAAAAAACTTTGCTAGTATCCCTAGATATTAGGAATTTTCGCTCACAAGCAAATAATGAAAAACCCAAAAGAAACAGAAATTCAAAACAGAAAAGATTTTAAAATGATAGAGATGCGCTGCGTCAGTTTACTTAAACTTTTACAAGCACACAAATTTTGACCAATTTGTATACCTATCTTTAAGACAGACACAAGTCAGGTTGACAAAAAAACAAAAAAAAAGAAACAGACAAGTCAAGTTTGTCAATTTAAGACAGAAACAAAACGGATATAAAGCAAAATAAAAATGTTCTGAATATAAACGTAAAGCCAAAATACACGTATGATTGGATTTGGAGTCATGGTCTTTGTGTATTAGAACTTCCGAAAAGCCTTTTGAAAGACCATTAGAGCATGTACTGGGGAGTTGTTTCAAATGGTTCTTATGATTAATATATTTTAAAATAATGCTAAGAAACACATGAAGAAATTTTGGAAATTTGATTAAAAAAGAGGGTTCCAATGGTAGATATTCTTAAGATTAAAATATTAATTTTTTTAATAAATTATAATATTAAAATAAAATGAAATTTATTTTAATTATTGCATAAACATATAATTATAAATAAAATACAATAAAAATATTTTTTTTAAAAAAATTATTTAATTTGCTTAAACTTATAAATTATTTTATAACATA
>OVAU01000504.1:1786-20012 GCA_900406315.1 Biscutella laevigata subsp. laevigata
CTAAAATCTTCTGTCATCAATATAATCTATACAAGAACAAAACTTGTTCTACATCTCATACTACATCTCATAAAAGATTCAACACTATATACACAAATAAAGACTAAATAAGATAATAAACTGTATTGTATAGATAAAAATAGCAATTATAGTAATAATAATAAAAAAAACGAAACAAGTTTTATGGATTATTACATTAAAATAGCATATCTCATTCCATCACTAACCATGAGATGATTAACCTCCGAGTCACTTGCATAATCTCCAGACATCCACAACACATCTGTCCCGTTGACACGTGGCACCGAAAAGCAAGAGATGATCGAGAAAGGCAACCTCATGATGACGGCGTTAACTCCTTCTTGTCTTCCGTTGTTAGGATGAACTAACTCTCCTCCTCCTCTTCCAGCTCCGGCGCCGTTAATGTTGACGGACGGCAATTCAGTCTCATCAACCACTCGTGGACTCTTACGTAGGTTTTGAAGGTTGCGGCGGAGTACGGAGAACATCTGCGTCATCTTTTTGTGATTTCTGACTGACTCTTTTGAAGGGATTTGAAGAGTAAAGACATCGAATAGGTTTCTTTTTATTTTGGTTGATGAGAGATTGCAAGTGGCCAACTTGGAATTTGCTTTTTCTACATTATTAGTGCTACTTTCTTTATCATATATTATTTTATTTTTTTTTGTCATTTTATTTTCTTACCTGTATAGTTTTCACTTTTATAATTAAAAGTTTGTGTTTAAATAACAAAAAGTGAAATGGTAGGATAAATTCTCTCGTTAACCTCTATTATTTGATCATCCATATTTTATTGATACTGACAACTATATATAACAAGGGAAAAACTATTGTTGAAATTTCAAGTTTTTTTTTTATTATTGTTAGCAAGGGAAAAACTATATAAATGTCCAAAACACTGTGTAGAATAAGCCTATTCTCAAAAAAATTGCTAGAGTGGTTTATCTTAAGGAAGTAATTGCATGTTATCATTTAAACTTCACGAAAATATATGAAGATCTGCAAATATCAAATTACAATTCATATAACTTTTAAATTAGTGGTAGAGAATATGGGAAAGTTTTGTCCAATAAGAGCACGTGAAACCCTTTACGAAGATATGTGAAAATTTGCTAATAACAAATTACAATACCATAGAACTTGTAAAGTTAGTAGTGGTACGATTTAAATATGAAACTCGTAGTTCACATCACCATGCCAGACCCAAAATATTTCGCTTCCTAAACTAGAAATTTGTTTTAGGGGCCATTTTACAAACAAAAGGTGTTAAAATAATTATTATTTTTAATATAAAATTAGTGAGCTATGCCATATGAAATCATTAGAGTTGGAATCACTCCAACACACCATAACCAATTTTATAGAATATATACCTTTAATTGGTTTCTCAAATATTCTAATGTAAAAATATCACTTTATGGGTTTATTTCTTTTTAATGGAAAAATTTTAACAACAAAAATATCACTTTATGGGTTTTAACTGGTGTAACAAATCATTTTTTTAACTCTTAAAATATAATAAACATAAACGTTAAGATCGCAAGACCATAAAATACAATGTAAGGTAAAAAACTTTAGGTTAACACAAGATAGAGGACAACAAATGCTTTGAAACTAGGTTAAGATAAACAAGAAGCCAATTATCGAAGGATTCACGCTCGCTAAGAGACATCGAATTGTCTGTATCTGATACAAAANAAAACAAGAGATCTACGAGCTGCACAATCGATACAATATAACACGGGGAATCGTTCATTTAAGTTTTCAGAACAGAAATTCCCTTGACATGACATAAATAATCAACCGATGCGCAGAGGTCGAAGCACTTAACTAGATAAACCGATCAAATACTTAATCTAATTCAATCATGGAGAAAAACCTTTCAATTAAAGATGCTCAACCTCAAATAGTGGAAACCAACCCACAAGATTCCAAGGCTAATATAACTTTGGGACTTATGCAAAAGCATCAAATAGAAGCCCTTAAAGTTAAAATCTGAGTCACAAGGGAAAAGAACCATACCTGAACAAAAACAAAGATAATGGAGAATAAGGCTGGAATCCCCGTTAGCCCAACCCACCCGCACTGCTCCACCGCACCGTGCATAGATCTGAAGCTCCTTAACGATCGGAGAACGCCACTGCAAAGACGCTGCATCTCAATCCACACCAAAATCAAACCCACTTGATATGCAGACTAAAACCCCACCCGAGAAAGCTACGCCGCATCCTGACAATACACCCCAATGCACAACGGACCACGAATCCGCCTCTTCAAAGTCAGAGAGCACAACCGCTTCAAGACACGTGCGTGAGTGAAACCGCGACTTCAGAAGGAGGAGAAACAAACGTAGGCCATTGATGAGAGGGCCGTCAATTGGTGAAGAAAAGAGAGAAACTCGCCTCACACGAGATCCAAAAGATGGTAAGCATCTTACCGGTTTAACCTTGCCGATGTACAACTACTTGAAGGAGACGAAGAGAACAGGACCGACGGCACCGCTACTGGAGTAGCCACCCGCCAGTCAGAAAGGAACACATAGCGGTGAAACTAGAGTTTTGTCGAGAGAGAAGTATATGACAACTCTTTTGGTGTAACAAATCATTTGGATGGAGCATTTTTGATGGAATTTTTCGTCGAATGATAACTCAAGAGGCGATTAGATTTCCTAGAGTTTCTAGACTACATCCACTTAGTGTAAGCCTCGTCAGTACGAAAATTTCCCTCTCCAACTAAGTCGTGGAGTCAGAAAGGAAGAGAAATATCCTGGTGTTAAGTTGGCTCATGCGTAGTCCTATCATGGTCCGTGGTGAAGAGTTTGCGCGCGGTGATTTTCGATGTTCAATGCATGCTTGACGCGTGGCTTAATAATTTGAGCCATTTTGTGAAGGTTTTTAATTTCTTTGGTTTTGTATTGGGTCTTTCTTTGTTAATAGGCCATATTTGCTAGTTTTAGCTATTTACTCGAAAGGAAAACTAGAAATTATATATTTTAAATGTATCTAGAGCTAAGATGATTAGAGTTTTGAGTTTTGGTGTTTTAATTTTAGAAATAAGAAAATAAGGAAATAAGCAAAAATAAAAAGAAGGAAATAAGCAAATAAGGAAATCAGGAAATGAAAACAAAGTATGAAAAGAAAACAAAACTATAACCATTACGGAAACTTTCTATAAATTTAAACGTTAGGTCTTAGAAGATTCCATTTTTTGTGAATTGGTCATTAGGGTGGCATTATTGCACCATGTAGAGCTTGACAAGGCTTGCATGCTCCTATTCAACTCTTGTGGTGAATTAGAATCCAAAGCCACACAATCCAAATAACAAGATGCTATGGGATTCATTCGTCTGGTCGCCTGACAAACATTACCACAAAACTGAGTCGATATGCTCACAACCAAGATACCCTTAAGGGAAGTCTATGCATGAGATTTTGCTCCTATGCATAATTTCTCTCGGTTGCCCTCTCAACAAATTGTCTGGGTATTCTCATGAGATTTTGCCCCTATGAGATGTTCCTTCGATCAATGACTAGGTGATCAGCCATAGCGACGCCTTGCCCGCGGGTTGAGAGGAGACTCTAAGCCAACACCCCAATTTAACCGATCTTACTCATGTCTAGATCATGTTTTCATTGAAGGAAATACCTAGACTCAACTACCTACTACTCACACATGAATACTATTGAGATAGTCATGTGTGTTAGTGTTACTAAACAAAGAAAAAAAATATTTTTATTGTAACAAGCAAGAGAAAAACTTGGCCTAGGTTACCCGTGAGTGAATCAAAGAGAAGCTTGATTTGACTACTTTGATTAACTCTTGGAATAAACCTAAGAACCGGATCAAGACTCTAAAGAGCTTGGATTTTTTATGAAAATAGTTAGTAAAAGTAACAAGAACATGTTACAAAAGCCTTAGAAACCTCTCGACTCAAGGGTGTTTAACCGAGCAAGGGTGACAAAGATGAGCTTTTGCCTCTACCTTGCACTAGAGTTAATCCAAAACCTCTAGGGACAGAGAAAAGCCTCAAGGCTAGAATTTACACACGAGATTAGGGAGAGAGAGATAATGCAAAGAGGTGAGTTAAGCATAGAGATTCAAGAGTCTAAGAGTAATAAAGATAAGCTTGACTTAACTCCTTGCCCAACTTCGATGAACTCTCTATGAAAACCTAACTAAACCTCTATGAATGCTTGGAGTTTCTTGAGATTTAGAGAGTGAAGAAGAAGACATTTAATTGCTGAGAAAGAAGAAGAACAATTTGGCTTAGTTAGGGTCCTGACGTTCTACAAGCGACAAGAGGCAAATTGTGAAACCCCAACCTGGTTTTCCTTAATCCGGACACTTAGTAGATTTATCAGTTCTTGTTTTAATTTATTAGCCAAAATTTTCATGCAGAAACCGAATCAAAACTTCATTTATTCCATCTGGTTAACTTAAAAATAACAAGGTTCAAGTAAGGATACAACGGTTCAAGTAATAATACAAAGGTTCACTAAATAACATATTATTCCAATTACTTAACCTAGTTACCCAAAAATCCATCACATCCTCCGGTCCTCGCCTGACTCCTCGCGACCGTTACAAGCATCACTGCCTAGCACCTGAACCTGAACAATCTGCAACCACAAAGGAAGCAGTTCAACAACACAAAGTTGCCTAGTGAGATCGGTCATCCCAACCTACTCAACCCATGCAACAATAAGGGTAAACAATAACAGGTAAAAGACTTACAAACAATCAGTCCGCGAAAACCCACGTTCCGATAACTCGTATAGTTCGTAACACAGAACACCCACGCAGGGATAAACCGCCACAAAGGCCCAGAACACTCTAGCCGGGATAACAA
Source organism: Biscutella laevigata subsp. laevigata (assembly GCA_900406315.1). NCBI lineage: Eukaryota > Viridiplantae > Streptophyta > Magnoliopsida > Brassicales > Brassicaceae > Biscutella > Biscutella laevigata. The sequence goes on from OVAU01000504.1 coordinate 6,657, forward strand.
CCACAAAGGCCCATAACACCCTAGCAGGGATCAGAACAGACCACACAAGATTTTAGAGCACCTATGCAGGGATCAAAACAACCACGAAGGGATCATATAGCCACAAAGGCCCAGAACGACCACAAATGTCTCAAATAGCCACGAAGGCCCATGACACGGATCAAGCCATAGCACAAATGCAGTGCACTACCCACGACTGGATCAAATACAAATCAAGCCAACATCGGTCAAGTCTAAACCCACGAAGTGAGTACACTGACCAGATCACATAGATCAAGCAAGGGTCACAAACTCACCGTGACACTCGGTGAAACGGCCTAACTCGCTGACTCACTGCTCCAACTCTATCCCAATTCAGACTCAGTGAACTCAGTCTGACTCAGCTACAACTCAAACTCGGCAGCGGCGGTGGCTCGACGGCAGCGACACTCTCTTTCTCCGTTTTTCTCTTGATTTCTCTTGGAATCAGTGAGGGATTATGGGAGAGGGGGGTCTCTTTATATAGGTAGTCACCAAGGGCTAACTGCTCCCTATATTCTCTCCCATTCGAACTGATCCAAGAGAATATGACAACCACTTCCTAGATTCTCGCGAGTTCAAACGAATATACTCGATCTAAAAGCTTCCGTCTGTCCAAGCCTTATCCACTCGCCCCAAGCCTTATCCACTCGATTGAAACCCTCGAAAATCACCCTTATCCGAGAGATCTCGACTAAACCGACGAAATCTGACTTAGCCAATCCAATCACTATGCCAATCCAGTCAGCAAAGATATATATCCGAAAATCTAGGATGTCTGATTCAGACAGCCTTACTGAATTGGCAACAACCCAACTTGGAAACTGGCTGATTGAGAAACCTTCTCTATTCGGAAATTTCCCGTCCGAACACTCCCGACTGTCCGACTCGATCCTCAGACTTAGTCGTTCTCCCCAAAACCATCTAAGTCTCGATCAACAATTGAATAATCCACTAAGTCATGCCAACACTTAGTTAAAATTTGCTCTCCTTGACAAACACGACCTCAATCAATTTCCTCGATAGCTCAATCCAACCCGGGTGTTACACAAACCTCTTTGCCCAAACTACCAAAACCCTAGAGAACTAAGCTAAAAAGAATGGATAACGAAAGGTTATTGAATTTTTCTTACAAAGGACGAAAATATGAAGCTTAAATAGAGCTAGGGATGCTGGAGGTGAGCTAGGGTTCCCTTCAACACAAATGAATAATCGCCATTTAATGAGAAAAAGTTTCATTTTCTTTTATGACAAGAATATCTTCAGTTTTAAAGGTCAAGTTTGCACGTTTTATCTTCTAAAATCTTCCTTTTAGCTCTCTTAGAGTTTCCTATAGATAAGCCAAGAACATTTCAAATTGATCTAGCTTCATTTGATGGGCTAAATCTTGGGTAGGTTGGGCTTAGGTGCTGCCACGTAACTTGGGCTTTACTGCTTGGATTTCTACTTTCTTGATGGATCTCGAAAGCTAACTCAAACATCTACACTTCAAAAACAGGCTTGCAACATATTCTGGTTGAGAAGAGGCCCAAACAATTCAATTTTCACTGATCGCTTCATTCAAAAATGTTTGCAAGAAATGAGATAACTCTCAAACTAGTGCTCCAATGACTTGTGGATTTTTCTCTTTTAAGTTCGGTTTTTTGACCGTTTTATCGCCTTTTCACCATTCATGCTTCTTGTGATTCATTTTACTCAAAAACTTATAAACCCATGAAAATATCTAAAGAAATTCAACACTAGTTCAATAATGGCATCAAAACCATCAGTAATATATGTTAGATGAGGGTAATTTATATACACATCACACTTCTACACTTAAGACCTTACTTGTTTTTGAGGAAAATAAGTCGTAAGGCAAAAATGGTTAAGTTCATTAATGATTTTTGCACACTCACTCACAAGAAATCATCAGACCATCGAAGCAAATTAGACAAATAAACATGTATTTACTCTCATAACTAGAACCTAGCACAAGGTCGCTTAACATAAACGAATGTTCAAACACAATCAATTGACTCTCTAAGTTAATTAAGTGTAAGAGTTTAGTCTTTACAATAAAAGATCGATCAAAGGCTATTGCTTCTTACTATCTTGATTCCCTTGGGTGATTCTTAACTTTTGATCTCTTTCCTCTTTCTTTTCTCACTTCCTCAAACAAGTTTTCACCTTCAAGGAATTCATATGTCCATCAGTTTGGTTTTTTTTGGTGGTTGTTTTTTCCCACAATTATTCTTGAATATCATTTTTTTATCAACCACCTTATTCTTTTCTTTTCTTTCCTTTTTCTTTTCTTTTTTTGTTCTTTTTTTCTTTTTCTTTATGGTTGGTCTTCTAACAATTCTTCTTGAGTATCAATTTTTATTGCCACACTATTAGGTTTCCCAATTGAAGAATCTAGGTCGATGCATCTCAAGTATATGGGAAAGAGTTTAAGATGTTTTTGTTTCCTAAATGAATAGTCAACGTCAAGTGCCTAAAAATTCAAAAGGTAAGGGTTACCCAAAGTGTTTTGACCGAGTGTGTTTCCCTTAGTTTGCTCGTACTAAGCTACTCAATGTTCCATGAAATCATACGTGCTAGTAGTCCACACGATCTTAGGCGTTCTTTACCTATAAGAAAGTCTAAATGTTGTGAAAATTTTCAAGAAAAACTAAAAAAAAATGAAAAACAATGATAAATGGATAGGATCCTTTACATACTTAAATTACACAGTCCATGTGTAGTACAAGTAGGCGAAATGATTGAATACTGAAATCTAAATGCATACATAGGAAAATAAAAAGAGTACCTAATGGGTTGCCTCCCATGCAACGCTTGTTTATAGTATTTAACTTGATTTGGTTTGGTTTGTAACTTGAAATCTTGGGTAAAAAGTTGTGTTGTCTAGATACCTTTTTATGATGTAGGGGATCTTCAAGATGCAGGATAAGTGATGCATAAAAAGCTGTTGGCGTTTAGTGACCAAATACTTCAGACGAAGCAAGCTCGGATAAGAAAAGTGGAGGTTGTGCAGGGTCTGCCTAATCCTTTGCTTTTTGGACCTCTTGTGTGGAGACTCTGAAATTATATAGTGCTTCTCTTGGCTGCCACATGTAATTTACCATCGACCCAAATGAATAGAGAGTCAATTCTTTGTACCATGCGGGCATCTCTTAAATTATATATTGATTTTACTAGCTCAGACTCCCCCATATATTTGATTGGTTGTTGACTAATGAATCTTGGTTAAAAACGATCAACTTATTTACCCACGTTCAATCTCCATGGCTATGAGGTTTTGAGCGAAGGGCTTGTGGACCATTTCCAAATTTGATCAATCCAATTGAGATTTGTCTCGATCATTATCCTTAAAATGTATGATTGGTCGGTGAATATGAAAGGAGGTGATCTGTTTTACATCGTAGAGCTCCATGGTCCCTTGGTATGGTTGATAGTCAGTCCTGAGTTGCATGCATCGAGTATATTTTGATTGAGTCAGATCCATGGCTAATTTATCTTCACCAAACTGCTTTTCATAGTGGATTGGTCGACGAATACGGAAGGATTATACCTGGTTCGTGTTGAACAGTTCTATGCTCTTCTAGTGTGGTACATCGTCAATCTAAAGTGGCATGCATCAACTATTTCTTGATTTAATCTAACCTAGGGGTGATTTCTCTTGACCAGTCCTTATTAGTGTACATTGGTTGATGAATTTTGAAGCTCTCGATATAATTCACGTCATATGGCTCTATGTTTTGATGGCATGGTTGATAGTCGACTGAGATGAGCATTGTCGTGGATATATTCTGATATTGTTTGATCCATGATAGATGTCTCTTGGTCAAAATTCTTCTTATGGTCGGTTGATCGGTAAATCTTTAATTGTTTTATTTGTTTATGCTATGTTGATTGTGAGTGGTCTTTCTTGATTCCTTGATCTTTGGATCATATTTTGGCTCTATGTTGGGTGCTTTGTGGTCGATGATTGAAATTATGACCTCATAAAGCCATTCCCCTTGAGTGGGTTTCTTCCTCAATATTGTATGATGTTGGACGTAGAGTTGCTTGTAAGCATTTGGTGGTTCATCTTTCTTAGGCCTCCTTAAATCTTTTGGGAATGGTATCTTCGTTTTGTAGACTCTCTCTTGCACATGGGTTGTGCTTCTTGCTCCAAAAGATTTGACTCCTTTGTTTCTTTTCCTTGAAGAGGCTCCAGCTCTCTACCGCTTTTAAATGTGACAACATCAACGTTTCCAAGTCCGACCCACCTTTTTCTTTGACGTGTTCTTTCAGAATCATGCACATAACTAGCAACTTGAGATATATGCAAGACTGGATATATGTGTATCAAGTACACTCATCTGGTCGTACAATGACTCGAGCTTGTTCTCGATTTTCCAAACAATATGTAAATTTCGTTGCAAGTACTTGTGTTCTCCTCCTCTTGATCCTTCGAGGGTTTTTGCATCATGCTACTTAGGTCAGGGAGAGGATTCTGGTTGTGAAAGCTTGGCATGTCATGCTTTTGGATAGTCACTGATGATAGTATAATTTACCCTCATATAGTCTATATTATGGATGGTTTTAGTGCCACTACTGAGTTAACATTGGATTTCTTTAGTTTTTTTTCAGTTTTGGGTTTTTGAGCAAAATAAGCGATTCAAGTGAAAAAATGTTATAACCATCGAAACCGAGCTCATAATGGAAAAATTCATAAGTACCTAACCAGACTTGAACACGGTGCAATCTTGGGCTTAAATCAAAGGTAGAGACGTCTAGTTTCCACATAATTTTCCCTCGAGTATTTTGGAGCATTACCCAAAGAGATATCCCAATTCTTGCAAACATTATCGAAGGGACTGATCAATAGTCGGTGAAGATTGAATTGTTCGAGCCACCTCTGGTCTAGAACATGATGCAAGCCCATTATGGATGTGAATCCCTTTGAGTAATATTTATAAGGCAAGTGATAACACAGAAATCCAAGTTGTATAGCCCAATAAAACTTTACTAGACCACGAGCCTGTCATCGCAGCACTTAAGCGCGGTTTATTCAAGATTTGGCCCACCAAGTGACACCTCCTTAGAGGGAACTGTTCTGGATCTTCTAGAAGACTCTTTCAAAAAGAGAAATGGAAAAGATCAAGCCTTGGTACACAATCCTCAACACTGAATGAAAGCAATATTCTCCGTCACAAAAATGGAAAGTTTGTCATTTTACTTTATGTGATTTTCCATTTCTCCTAATGGGAACCCTAGCTACCCTCCATATCCTCTTAACTCTAGAAATTTAGTAGTTCTTCATTATCTTAGAGGGCTTCTCGCCCTTAGATCAATTAGGCTTAGTTTACGGTTCTTGAGTGGAGACAAAGAAGATTCACATCTTGTCTAAATGTGCTAGAGTTCCTTAACCTTTTCCGATAGTTTCTTCTCCATTCCTAAGCAATAAAATCATATTATCTCATCTATTTATAATGTCTATTTGCTGTGACCCTCATGTGTGCTCAAGCCTGCAGTCTCTTTCTTATTCTTGAAGTTCTAGGTTGTTTTCTAGTGCGAGAGAAAGCCCACAACTTCTCTGTCACGCTTGAGCTCCTAGTCCTTAAGACCAAAGGTTTCAAGACTTATTTCCAGAAGTTACTTACTATCTTGCTTGCTGCTCTTCTTTTTTTTACACTCTCTCAAAAACCTCAAGTTTCTCAAAGTCTAGTTCGGTTATTTGGAGTTCCATATGGTCGATTCAAGGATTAAACCAAACTTTCTTGAATCTATCTAAACCTGCAGCTCTTCTACACTTAGTTATTTTCTTACTTGTTGTAAAAAAAATGTTTTCTTCTTGTCTATTAATCCTACCACTCGTTATCTCAATAAGTATTCATGTATGGGTAGTAGGTAGTTGGCTCTAGGGATTTTTCCATCAAGGAAAACATGATTTAGACATGAGTAGGTCCGGTCTGTAAGAGTGTTGCTTAAAAGTCTTCTCTCAACTAGTACGTAATGCTTGGCTAGGCTTGATCACCTAGCCAATGATCCAAGAGACATCTCATAGGGGTAAAATCCCATGAGAATACCAAGAGCATATATTGAGAGAGCAATCGAGAGGAACATTTCATAGGGGTTGATGTGTGTGGTTTTTGATAGTTTAAACCGTCCTTTACACTCATTTTTCTTAGTTTAGGATTGCATTTAGATCCTTTAGGATTTCATTTGTGCATATTTTCTATTCAGGTGATTGAAGAAGACTTATGCAAGAGAAGGCATCACAATGGACCAAAAGAGCCAAGAAACGGGCTGTTTCAAACCTAGGCAGCCTACAACTCAGTTTGATACATACAAGGGAGATCGACAACTCAGTGTGAAGAACAATTAAGTAGCCAAATCGAGCTGATGTAGCAGACAAGGGAGATCGACATACAACGAAGATTGACACTTGGAAGAAACTAGAGCAATGAGGAATGTAGCGGTCACAAGCATTGGTCACGCTTGACCGATTCAATCCAAGTGAAGAAAAGCCTTGATCTTGGATCGGTCACATGCATCGACTTAGCATGACCGATGCAACCATGAAAAAGAAATCCTTGAACAAGATCAGTCACCAACATCGACTAGTGCAGACTGATCCTGCCCAGGGCCAGTCAGCACTCGTTTAAATGAGTTGACCTGACGTTTTTTACTCATTTTTTGGAACACTATATATTTATTTTGGAACACTATATATTTATTTTAGACCTAAGACTAATCATCACCAATAACTAAAAATTTCTCCCCTTCCTCTCATCTTGGTCAATATGTCCAAATCTTTATGGGTAATCACCATTAGGAAGAATACAACCCAAGTACCCAAAGCAAAGAAAAGAAAAAGAGAGAAAAAAAAAAGAAAAGAACAGAAAAGGAAAAAGAAAGAGAGAACTGAATAAGGTGGTCGGTTTGAAAAAAAATGTTACCCAAGAAGCATTGTGGGAGCGACCGACCACCGATGAACCAAATAAGGTTAATTTGCCCAAATATTTATGGGTAATAACCAAGGCGAAATACCAATATGAATAAAAAGGGGAATAGAGAGAGGAAAGGGATCGAAAGAAGAGAAAGTTGGATGAAGAACCCGGGAGAGCTGAGAATAAGGCTCTTGATCAACCTCCTACTAGTAAAGACTACATCCTATCTTCAATTATAATAAAGAGTCTTTTGATGGCATACGAGTTCTCATTAGAGTTAGATGTTTATATATTAGGATTCTTCAGGTTGTGGGTCGCTTGAAGTATGCTTAGTCTAGGTTGCTCGCCCGGTTTGCAGACTCTTTTCCTATGTATATGAGATTTCTGCCATTTTCAAACCCCTTTCCCTTATTGAAATTTGTTTTGCTTGAGGACAAGGTAAGGTTAAGTTTGGGGGAGTTAATATACAACATTTTTAGTTGTTTTGAGTCGTCTTTTATATTCATTTTTCATTAGTTTAAGATTGCATTTAGGTATTTTATATTATATTTGTGCATATCTATTAGTTACTTGTTGAAGAAGGACTTAAGCGAGAAACGAGATAAAAAGGGGAGCATAGGAGCAAGAAAAACCCATATGAATCATTAGTATCAGACCCCTTCGGCCGTTTGTGGAGGTACCTGAGAGCTGATACAAGTCCGAGCCCCGACCAAGTACCAGACCGGTTAGGAGTATCGATCACTCCTAATTGATGTTATACAAAGCAGCAAGCTAAGTGTCTGATCTGTCAAGAGTATCGATCACTCTTGACCAATACAAGAAAGATTCGGAAGTTTAATAGCCAAATCAACTATCTGGTCCATTTGCCTAGTCTTATCGCCATTTCATACTTTGGTTCTAGTTTAATCGCTTTCGTTTATTTTTTATGCTACAGTTGACTTTTATGTTTTAGCTTAAATAACTTGTTTAGGATTGCTAGTGACAATTTCATATCCCTATTGACCTATACTAGTTGTATTATCTATAGGATAATTTGACATTTGCACCCCAATTTTATTCGATATGGTACTTTCACACTAGTTTCTTAAACAATAAGACTCTAGTTATCAGTCTTCAATTCCAATTTCGGGCAGTCCCTAATAAAGACTAGTGCATCCTCCAACACACGCTAAAGTGAAAGAACCTGAATCGGGTTTTTAAAAATAGCGATCTCTCTGACATAGCGCACTACATCCTCAGTGACAGATTCCAAGCTAACTTTATCAGTCAAAATCTCCTTCATATACTTCTTCAGTGAAGGGACCATATTGACTACCTCAACAAAAAGACAACTGAACTTGCAACTCTCCAACTAAAGCTTTCAGTCTCTCATACTTCTTCTGCTTTGGTTGCTACTTGTTATGATTGGGTAAAGTACCTTTTGAACATACGTGGGAGGTACATGTGGCTTTTTCGGTTTGTTAGTCTTGGATCGATTGATCCTAGGGATTGGATAGATCAAACTAGGTCGAATTGGGGGAAGATCGATCGTGTTGATTTGGGATCGGTCAATCTTATATGTACGGTAAATCCGATCGATCTGGATTGGAGTTGGAACAAACATCATACCCAGATTTTCCAACGAATTATTGAATCGATATGGGGTTAGACTGATCGAATTGGACAGGCTCAAAGCTCATTCGATCGTGCTTGCTCGGGATCACTCGATCTTTAACTCATGGTAAATTATTTTGATCCTCGGAGTGATTGCATGAACAAATTAGTTCGATCCTCGAAGTTATTGCATGTCGTGCGGAGGTTGGATTGACCGATCTCACAGTGAAGCGGAAATTCATTGAATCATGTCATGATCTCGGATTTTGTTCAATGGTCTGAACAACTTTTTTTCAGACAAAGTTCGATCAATCATGATAAGGTTTAATCGATCCCGACTTCAATTCTTCAGTCGGTCACGAGTTTCGCGGAGTCGATCCCAGCGGTCTTGTTTGGAGGATCGATCGATCTTAGATGAGGTTCAAACGATAGATCTTATCATAAGCTTGCCATATATGGTATTCTTCAAATCCTCTTGTAATCATGTATAAAGACTTCCTTTTATTCAGATATCATCGTCAAACCTGCAAACCTAAAAGGAGAAAAATGGACTCTAAAAGCACATTTATTAACTCGATAAGGGGTTGTTACCATGTCAAAAGACAAGTTATAAACCCCTAAAATTAAGACATATGAGTCTTATATTCTCTTCGTGTTGCACATTAGTCTATGTGGGTTCGGACCATGAGTAATACTATGATTATCTCTCTACACTAGCAGTTAGATTATGAGTGTAAAACATGAGATATAAAAAACCATTAATCTTGGATGATGAAAATTATGGACATTAGAAGGCTAATAACACATCTAAAGCATTGATCAGGATGCTTTGACGGCGGTTATCACATGATGGGAGGAAACTACTGTGTTGATGAATGATGGTACACGAGGCCGTAAACCAAAGGAATTATGGACAAATGTTGAGAATATCACCTCAACATACAACTCCAAAGCGTTATCGATGATTTTTAGTGCAGTAGATCTCAATCAATTAAAGTTAATTCAAGGTAGTGAGTTAACAAAAGAAGCTTAGGAGATATTGTTGAATTCGTTCAAAGGAGACATGAATTTGTGGCTTGCTTCAATGCAAAACTAAACTCCATTGCACACAAAGCATTAGTTCTTGGAAAAAAGTACAAGGAGAAAAAAATAGTCAAGACATTTTTTAGATGCCTTCTTGGAAAGTTTGCTCCACATAAAGCAATTTTCAAGATGGTCATGAACACTGAAGAAATAAAATTTGATCAACTCGTTGGAATGCTAAAAGCGGAAAAGATGGGGATTGTAGTTTACAAACAACAAAACCAAAAGAACAACTTTCACTGATATTGAAGAAGACGCTAGACTTCAAAAGCTTGAAGACAACACGAGTTTAATGGCTAAAAATCTTGGGAAGATGCTCAGATGTATTGAGAAGGGTCAAAATCAAGGAAATAAACCTCAAGATAGAAACATTGATGAGGACCAATCTGAAAATAAGTAAAATAAGGGAGATATAATGCTACGAGTATGTAGGGTTTAGTCGCTTTAAGGTTGAATGTCTTCTGACCAAAGAAAAGGGTTATGATGTCTAGAAAGTGCAGAGGAATTGGACATAGAAATAATTAGTGTCTGAGTATGCCGAGAAAAAAAAAGATAAATATTTATTAAACTTCATTGAAACGAACTCAAATGATGAAGAAAGAGGAAAATATTTGCTCAACTTTGTAGCACTTAGCAAAAGATCAAGAAACTAATTCTGAAGATGAAGAGAGCCGCTTTTATATGACAATAGGGTACAACTGGGCAATAAGAATCTACAACAATTGTATGAAACAAGCCTTAGTAAGTGCATGTCTAGATCCTCTATCTAGAACAGAATGAGACACCAAAAGACCCCAAAATCAAGGAGTTGGAAAGAATTATCAGTATCCTAAATGACGAAGTCACCGAAAAAATGACAAGAGAAAAAGGCTAGTCATGGAGTTAAATGAGAAATACAAACAAATCAGAATGTTGATCTCGGCCTCTGAAAATCTAGAAAAACGCAGGAAGCATCATTGGGGTCTAGAATATCTAGGATGTCAAGGCAAAGAAAACACTATTTATATAATTATTAACATCAATTAAATTAATTGATACAAATTAATTGTGATTTACATCACATTTAAAAATAAATCCAAATTTTTTTTTTACATCGCGTAAATAGAATTACTTAATAATAAATGATATTTTTTTTGTCAACCAAACAAAAGGTAAAAGAAAGCTCCTAGGTCACGCCCGGGAGAGATTCCGTAACTTCATCCAGCGTTGCTACCGCCCTTCTTGCCCTCTTCGCGAGATCATCAGCTCTGGAGTTTTCTTGCCGGGGGACATACTTGAAGAACACCTGTGCGAAACGACGCCAAAGGTTTTCAAGGTCTTCCAGTCTGGTAGTGAAGCTAGGCCATTCAGCGGGTTGTTCAATCATCCTTAGGAGGTCCGTGGAATCGGTGTGGAGACTGACATGGGTCCTCCCACGGGAGATCAAGGTCTCCATTGCCCAGATTATCGCTTATAGCTTCGTTTGTAACGGCGTGAGCTGTCGCGGAATACTGCGCGAGCCTGTTCTAGTCTCGTGTGCCCCCCCTCCTGGGGAAAATCACCTGATCCCTGAGAATGCATCCGACATCGTCCATGAGCCGTCTGTAAAGCAGTTAACTGTGCAGCTCGTCTTGTCCTCCACTATCCGCNGCTGTTCGTGCCATCCTCCATACCTCTGCTTCCAGTCTAGCATGTTAGACGATTCATGGCGGTTCGGGTGGCATGTTGCTAAACACCATTTTATTTCTCGCTTTCCATATAAACCTGCATAGCCAAAGGAAAATGTTTTCCTCATACTCTATGGGCGTGCACCAGAACAGGTAGTCCATGTTGTAGTACATGGATTCAGACATATGACCCCCGAGGTTCATCGGGGTATTCGCCAAAGCCCATGTTTGCATAGACGGGGAGCAGAGAAAAAGAACATGGTTAACCGTCTCTTCCGGTGCACCACATACTGGGCAGCATGGCTCACAATTGATCCCTCGGGTCTGAAACTGTGACTTTACTGATATACTCCCTGTCAGAGCCTGCATGAGGAAGTTTCTCAATTTTGGAGGGCAGTCAACCTTCCAAGAGTGTGCCAGTAGAGCATTGGTTGTGGCTCCCTGCAATGGCTGCCCAGTAGGGCTTAGGAAACGCCATCATACCTCATAGCCAGACCTCACAGTATATCTCCCCGTATTTGAAAAATGCCAGCCATCTCCTTCCGGTTTGTAATTTCACATTGGTTTCATCCCCCATATGAGCTCAATATCCTCGGGGTCCATGATTTCCGACATTAGTGGTAAGTTCCACGTGTTTGACTCCTCGACAATCAGGTGATTTACTCAGAACGGAGCATAAAAATGTGAGCCAATGCTTCGTGCGGACCTCGGGCATTCGGCTGGGATCCAAGGATCATTCCATACAGAGATGGAGTGTCCCGAGCCCAACCGTTTAATGCGCCCAATTTGAACCAGAGGTCGCGCGTATATGATGCTCCTCCATCCATATGATGATGAGGAGTATCGTTGTGCCGCTAATGGGTCTTCGTCCCGGAAATAGCGGCCCTTAAATACTTTGGAAAAAAGGGAATTCGGGTGCTCCAACAATCTCCACAACTGCTTTGCCAACAACGCTGTGTTGAAATCTTCCAAATCCCGGAAGCCCAGTCCCCCTTCTGTCTTTGATTTGCACAGCTTTGTCCAGCTCTGCCAGGCGATTCCGTGTGGCCTCCCTGATCCTCTCCACCAGAACTGCGTTATGGCACTTTGAGCTTTCCTACCGTCGCCTTAGGAAGTCTGAAGCATGACATGACATAGGTGGGGAGTGTCGTTGCAACCGCCTTTATCATAGGATTTGCTCATATCTGTCTTTATGGCCATGTATTTTCCCCGGCAAGCCTTGTTCGTCCGAAGGCCATGCAACATTTCTTGCGCGATCTGAATGTTATCCGAGATCAGCCTGCCAGGAACGAACGCCGATTGTGTCTCCTATATCAGGGCTGGGAGGACCTGTTTCAATCTCTGGCACAACACCCTTGCCACGATCTTGTAACCGACATTGCATACACTGATGAGTCGGAGGTCTGTAATGGCGGTAGGTCGTTTCTTTTTCGGGATAAGGCATATAAAAGTGGAGTTCAGTCTGGGGTCCAGATTTCCAGTTTCCAAGAGTTCATTGACGAGAGCCAGAATGTCCCGTCTAACTGTGTCCCAGGCCATTTGGAAAAAAATCGCCGTCATGCCGTCCAGTCCGGGTGCTTTCTTGGGGTGCATCATAAACAACGCCTGCTTGACTGTTAAAATCGAATTGATCACTTCGTTTTAGATTTAATCGCTTTCTTTCAGGCACGAGAGTGTTGCTAGGTTGGTAGATCTGATCATTGTCATGCTAAAAAGAATCTTTACCCCAACCCTCCTATGGGTTAGAAGAGTGGAGTAAAGAATGGGGTTATGTTGGGTATGGTTATAGAAAGATGATGATGGGTGAAGAATGTCGGATTCTATATCAATCAATCAATTCTATATAGAGTTCAGCTAGTCTAAGCAAAACAGGATTCAAAGCTGTCACTCAACTATCCTAATGAAAAGCATAAAATTGAAAGCATAAAACAAATAGATAAACAAGTCAATTGCAAATAACGGTAAGCAAGCATAAACAGAACAAACTTGGAACAAGGGNTGAGGGAATGAAATCCTAAGCAAATAGATATAAGGATTGAATTAGGTGATTAAGCACAAGAACATGGTGCTCAATACCAACAACAAATTGCAAGACT
>OVAU01000505.1:6447-20006 GCA_900406315.1 Biscutella laevigata subsp. laevigata
AAATTAGGATCTTGTTGAAACGGATAAATCAAATATTAAAATAATAATTAAAATTCGTTTTTTAAATAGTATCTTATGAGAAAATATTTAATTTTCAATAAAATATTATACATATATTTCAGTTTTACCCTTAATGAAAATTACATAGATTTCTAATTTTATTCTTAATAAATATTTTTCTTTTGTTCTTTTTTTTAACTCATAATATAATATAAATATGAAAAGTTTACAAAAGGTCAGATAAACAAAACATCAAACTCCAATTACAACTTTGCTCGTTTTGTCCTCGTTTTGATGTTGTAGACTTTAGAATTGAAAGAGCGATGTCTCGTGAAAGCAAGATACGAAACCGCCAAGGAAAACGAAAGCATCAAGAACCTTAACTGGTTAATCGATATAAAATCGATAGCTTAACAGAGAACACAACATTTGATTCTTGTAGAGATGGCAAAAGTCGCATGAACACAGACCCAAAAAACACACAAATTAACAAAGAACTAGCCAATAACACGAACAGAGGATATAAAATCCAGATCCTATACTATATGAGGTTCCAAAACAAGGCATAGACTAAAGAGGTCTACATGAACAAATTTTGAACCATAACCTGAGTTAAGACCAAAGAGACCTCGTTGTTGACTACATCCCACCATGGACGAGCAAAGAAAGAGGTCATCCAAAGCAAGCTTAGGCTAAGTCAAAATCAGCATGCAAACAAACCAAAGTTGGTGCTTGCACAATCCTCAAATCGTTAGAATATCCATCTCGCAATCAACACCAAAACCTATCAATACCACCGGAACGGAATTATGCTTGAGAGAGTTTCATCATACCAAACTGCAACCTTGCCATGTTTGAAACCACATATCCATCTCTTTCAAACACCGAGCACGTCCGCATCTAGCCATGGAGGAGATTCAAAATACAGATTTAGCGGAGAAACCCAGATAAGGAGAACTTCGGCGGAGAGGATCATCAGTCAGGGAAGATTGGAGAGGGACAACGTTCGACAGAGACCAAAAACAGAACATTAAAGAGACTAAGTAACGCCGGAGAAGATCTCCACTGCCGGAAAACTTGTCCAGCCTAAACCGCTATACCTCGACATGCAATAAGAGGAGAAGACGAGGGGACGGCCGACGACGTGAAGAGAGGCCGCCGGCTGTCAAGCTAGGAGACTCTGATGAAGCGGCGCTAGGGTTTTTCTAGAGAGCGTTTTTCCTTTCTTTTTTCGTCAAGATTTTTCGTACAACTACATTATTAACTACATTATATATTTATATTTATTTAGTTTAAATAAATTTCAAGAAAAATGTTTAATTTTTATATTGTTCTTTAAATTATATTTTTGCAATGGCATATCATGTAATATTTAATGATTTAAAGGTTATATTCTTAAAAATGACTCTGAAATAATAGTATAGAGATATATTAGATTTAAGTAATTTTATTAAATATGATATAGTTATGTCGCTCAACATTGTACATTTATATGTAGTTTAAATAATCTCAGCTTAAAATAAAAATCAATTTACTAACTACAAAGGTAATTTTAAAAATAAAGAATTTCCTTAATTTTTTGTGAAAATAATATCTGGATAAAATAATTAAGCTTGTATACTTATTCATATACAAAATTTTCAATAAAAATATGTTTCGTATATAATATAGCTTTAAATTGTTTGGTATAAATAAAACTGGAAAAGACCAATGAAGAACGTGGAGAATAAGAATAATGCAGAGACAACCTTTGTATTGTCTCGTTACAGTGTATGCAGGAGTTTTCACACTTATCATTAACATTTTTATCAAATATAATTTGTTGGAACATTTCGGATTTTTTATATTGAAAATAGGAAACGTAGAAGATTAAAATTAACTAAATTTATGCTGTAACAAATTATGAGAAGTCCTTAGATTTGCCTAATTTCATTATTGATGAACATGCCATTCTTCCTACTATTTCCGCGGCTAACCATTTCGTTTGACAACCCAAACCTTATTTTAAAGTTTCATTTATTTTTTTAACTAAACTGATGATTGATTTTACATTCGATTCAGTTGATAGTTCTCGAGACTCTTAAATTCTCTCTTCTCAAGTGATTTTCGGCGGATGTTTGAAATTTCTGGCGAAAAGTGAAGAGCGGTGAAGCTCATCATCGCCGGCGACTGGTTCGACTCTCCGTGCACCGCAAGCCTCTTCTACCCCTCCAATGGTTGCCTCAATTCTGTCGTCGGCAGAAGCACCCTTGCAGACCCTTCTCTCGGTGGCGGAGCGCACACTCCGTTTTCTCTCTCTAGCGGCCGGAGCCTTCGACCTTGGCTCGCCTCGGTCCCTGCGTTTGCTCTCCGGTAGGCCACTCGTCTCCCTCTCCTTTTGGCTTAGATATGAGTCGCGAGATCTCCCACTCTCTCGATCCGTCTCCGTTAGGTTTTTCGTCGCCGACACTCTTTCCTCTCGATGGCGGTGGTCGACGTATGAAGTTCTCCGACGGTGAAGCTCCTCAAACCCCAGTGTGGTTTGCTCCCCTAGGCGGCGCTCGTCTCCTCATATCTCCGTCCGGTTGGGTCTTGTTCGCGGAGCCGTGGCGACGACAATCGATGCTCTAGACGGTGTCTCCTTTCCGGTTCGGTCCTCCGGCCAGGTGGTAAATGATGGATCTCGACGTCCTTTGCATCTCTGCAACTTCGGGTCCTTAGGTGAAGCTTGGTTCGATGAAGACATTGGTGGAGGCGGTGGATCGACGACAATCGGCGGCGGCGGCGGTTGGAAAAAGGTAAGGAACTAGAGTTTTTCTCTTTTGGGCCAGACCCTTGTAACTTATTTCCTGGGCTGATAATGGACATGTGTAAGTGATCCACTTGATGTGAGCTTTTTATATTTTAATGAAAAATTGAAAAAAAAAAAAAATTGATTTTACCTTCTTTTGTCGGCATATATTTTTTTTTAAAATAATTTGGTTGACAAACAAGTTTTTCAGAGCTTTAATCTCACATATTAGCTAGATGTAATCCTTCTTATAACATGTCTCATTCTATTATCTTGAATCAATTTAGGTCGGTTGAATATGATATAGTGGATGTTTGGTCTGGTATGTATAAATCTAGATTGTTTTTCCCCAATTTTCGGAATATAATCTCTGATCAGAGGTTATTGTCTTTCGTCTTTAAATGATATATTTCTGCCTTTAAGCAATATATCTCCACTTTCGAGCGGTATATTTCTATCTCTGACCAGATCCCTTTGCAAAATGATGTAATCCAATTTAATTTTATCTAATTAATATAATAGTTGACAAAAAACCCTCACATATAACCAAAGTCTATATCTCAATCAATCTTATTTATTTGGATAAAAACATATTTCTATCTTGGTAAGTGATATCTTGCATTTTTAGTCGTTTTTAGTCTCATTTTCATCCATTTCTTGCTAGTTTAAGTTGCATTTAGAGTCATTTAGGTTGCATGTCATAATTGTGTTTCAGGTGTGAAACCGGACCTGAGCGAGAAGCGGAGTCTAAGGAGCGTTTTGGAGAACAAGATGGGACAAGTCTGAGATTTTTACGAGCATCCCGGTCTGAATAGACCGTTCCAGATCAACCAGGCTATGAAGCAAGCCAGACTCGTGCAAGCAGACCGGTCAGACTCGCCGATACTCTGGCTGGTCCCCTATCCGCAAAAGGAATCCCGACTACAAGCTTGGCCGGTACACTCACCGCCCCACGTTAAGCGATATGGATCCCGACTTCCACCCCGTTCTAAATTAGACCGCTCTAGATCTCCGGAGAAGTCTCCCGATCAACCTGAAGACCGTTCCACATCATCGATCTCACTTTCCCATTGGCTGAAGCAAGCACCCATACCGGTCAGATTATCTCCTCCAGACCGCTCTACGTGACCGCCCCATGCTCCCAAATCCTGTTTTTGAACTAAGTCATTTTAGACATTTTGGAGAGACTATAAATACTCTCCAAACCCTATTTTCAGGGGAGTTTTAGTTTTTATGTTTTTCCCTAGACCTCTCTCTATCTCTCTTTGAATCTATTGAGAACTTTGTAGAACCTTTGAGTATTATTGCATTTCCCTTCTTAATCTCTTCTCTTTTATTGATTTAATCATGGCTAAACATGAATCTCCCTTGAGATTTTGTGTTGAAACCATGAGTGAGTAATTTTCTTTCTAAGTGAATGGGTTAGGTAGATTAGGGTGAGTGTGATTGATTATAATGCTTAGGGCTTTGATTGTTAATAATATTCTCTTATTGGATATGCTTAATGCTAGAATATGATTGATCACCTTGTTCTAGATCTTAGATGTTTTATTGCCCGGAAGGTGTTCGATGAAATGTTTGAATGAATCTTTTATGAGCTAAATGAGGCATAACCAAGGGATTGTGCTAGGATTGTTTAGTAATTGCATAGACCAGAGTTTAATGCTTATTAGTTTTATGATTAGTCAATGGATTGTACAATTGTATGATTAGTAAAGAGATTTCTACCAAGGGATTGGATTAATCTAATTTCGATAGCTCTTAGATTAATGATTAACATTGATTGATAGAAATGAGCATCATAAGCATGAACTTGATCACCGAGTCGATTACCTTTGCCCATTTGCTTAGTTTATCTCTGATTTCAAGTTATTCGGTTTCGTTGACTTTTTTGTTGACTTTTGTGTTTTGTTTAGTTTAGTTAAATTGTTTGCTTAGCATTGTTTAGTGACAGAACAAATCCCCAATTAACTTAGACTAGATGAATTCTCCATAGTCCTAATATGTGATTCACTCCCGAATTGGTTTGTATTAAACCCTCTATACTACATTTGATTAATAAAGGAGAAAAATCCTTTTATCAGTAAGTGGTAACTAAAAGCTCTTAATACATGATAAAAGACAAGAATAGATTGATTGGTAAAATAAATAAGTTTTTGTGTTGTATGCATTATGCATAAACGTATTTAGGTAAGATGCCCAATAAAATAACAAGGTGGAAAAGACAAACCACTAAATTTGATAAGCATGTGATCAAAGATAAGACCGGCTTATTATAAAACTAGTATTGTCGTCTTCTTTTTTCTTCCTCTGGATTCAATGTATTTGGATGCTTCACTTACCTAATTAGCATGTATATAATTTAGTGATAACAATTATTTAATAACCTTATCTTAAACAAACGAAAAATACAGAATTAATTTTCCTCTGTGCTATAACAAAACTCATTTTGGCCTTTTCTTAGCCTTCTCCAACAATTTAATAACATTCTTTCCACGGCCGCATTTAGTTAACTATATAATTTTATAATGAATTACCATTCCTAAATATCTAGATAACCATTTTTCTCACCGTTTCTGTTAGATTTTGAGAATTAAAAGAATGATTTGTGAGATTAAGATAGATTTTAGAATGAGAAAGTGATTGAGGTTATAGAGGCCAATAGAGAGAGAACAAGAGAAGAAGAAAACTTGATTAATGATTTGTGTTGTTTAATCACATATATTGACAACAATAAGAAAAGAGGGAGATTCAAAATTTGAAAAAGAGTCGTTGGAGACAGAGCTGCAATAATGAGAAACTGAAGGTACGTCTTATATGGGTGAATGTACGCCTTATCTGGAAATAGGTACGCCTTATACTGCTCATAACTCCATACTCTCCCTCAAGCTTTGTTATGAATGAATAGCTAAGCTTGGAACCATGCTCATTCTACCTCTTTAAAAACCTTAGAGTGGAAAGCCACTTGGGACAAAACCACCCTAAGGGGAAAAAGTATACAATTCATGGTCTAGAGAATAGTTAAGCTTGTGGAAGGTTTGTGAGACCAAGTTTTGACTGGTTAACTCACATACTTTCAAACTTGATGATTTGGTGAATATATCATCTAGTTGATCTGAGCTTCTTGTAAAACATGGAAAGATCACCCTTGTTCAATCACTTATCTAACCTTGTGACAATCAACTTCTATGTGTTTGGTCATTTCGTGAAACGCAAAATTTGTAGCAATATGTATTGCAGCTTGATTGTCATAATGCATGGTGATTGGAGATTTGGTTTCAATCCCCAAGTCTTTGAGTAATGTCTTCAACCAAATATGTTCGGTTGTGAGCTTCCTCATGGATCTATACTCGGCTTATGCACTTGACCATGACACAACCTTCTGCTTATTGCTTTTCTAAGTTACTAGACTGCCTCTAATGAATGTGCAATAATCTGAAGTTGATCTTCTATCATTCTTATCTCCTGCTCAATCAGCATCACAATATCCAACAATCTATTTGTTGCATCTCATCCAAATGCCTTGGCTTGCTGATCCTTTTAGGTATCTGAGGATCCGCTCAATTGTGCTCCAATGGTGCATCTTGGTGCTTGCATATGTTGGCTTACCTGATTCACAACAAAGCAAATATCAGGCCCAGTAATGGTTAAATAGATCAACTTACCAACCAATCTTCAATAACGTGTAGGATCCTCAAAAGGTTTGTCTTCTAACTCCCACTCTCTAATGACTTTGTAGCCATCTTCCAAGGGAGTCTTTGCTGCTTCCTGTTTCACTTAAAAGATCAAGAGTGTACTTCCTTTGTGATAGCAACAATCCCTCTTTGGATCTACATATCTCTATTCCAAGGAAGTATTTTAATTCTCCAAGGTCTTTAAAATCAAAAATGGATTTAAGAAAGACTTTTGTGGCTTGGATTCCTACCTTGTCATTCCCAGAGATTATTATATCATCTACATAGATGAGAATGACAATAATACCTTCTTGGCTTTGGAGTGTGAATAGAGTATGATCTGCTTCTGATTTCTTGAAGCCTTTGGTGAGAAGAGATGAGCTAAGCTTAGAGTACCAAGCTCTTGGAGATTGCTTTAGACCGTAAATGGCTTTGTTCAGCTTCAATGCATTGCCTTGTGCAACTGAATCTTTAAGACCTGGAGGGAGACTCATATACACTTCATCTTTAAGCTCACCTTGTAGGAAAACATTCTTGACATCCATTTGCCAAAGCTCCCATTCTGGGTTAGTAGCCAATGATAGGATCACTCTAACCGTGTGAAGTTTGGCTACTGGTGCAAAGGTGTCTAAGTAATCTTCCCCATAGGTTTGAGTAAATCCTCTTACAACCAATCTTGCCTTGTTTCTTTCAATCTCACCATTGCTTTTGTACTTGATTGTAAACAACCATCTAGAACCCACCACCTTCTTTCCCTTAGGCAGCTCGGTTTCTCTCCAAGTTTTGTTAGTTTCCATGGATTTAGCTCTTCATCAATAGCATCTCTCCATTTGCATAGCTTCTTCATAAGAATATGGGATCTATTCTTGTTCTAACTTTCCCACAAAGACTTGATACTCTAGGGGAAACTGATCCATTGAGCAAACATTTTGAATAGGATGTGGAACAGCCTTGTTATTGCAGTAGACACTAGTGTCTTTCCAATGGCTTGGATACTTAACCCTTATGCTTCTTCTCAAAACAGGTTATGGTTTTTGATCTTCTTACTAATCAATTTCTTGGATTACACCTTGGTCATGATGCTTTTGAGTGTGATCAATTTGATGTTCTCCTTGGATTTGATCAATAGCATCTCTCTGATCAAGCAGTCTCTATGCCCCCTTCATGATCAAGGTGTACATCATCAGGTTGAGGTTCTCCTACCCCTTGTTCCTCTTGAGTACCCTTCAGACCACTGTCGTTACCATTCTTTGGAGTGATTATGCCTAGACTTTCCAGCAAGTTTTTTGTGGTTTTGAGCTCTATCCGAAGTTGAATGAGATAAATCTTTGATGCTTTCCCAATTCTTCTCATCATAGAACCC
This sequence comes from Biscutella laevigata subsp. laevigata, assembly GCA_900406315.1. Taxonomy (NCBI): domain Eukaryota; kingdom Viridiplantae; phylum Streptophyta; class Magnoliopsida; order Brassicales; family Brassicaceae; genus Biscutella; species Biscutella laevigata. The sequence continues at coordinate 14,255 of OVAU01000505.1, forward strand.
TTTTTATTCTATAAACTTGACATCTATTGAGACTAGAACTCTCCTTGTTTCGGGTACATATCACTTGTATCATTTTTGAGTAGTAAAGTATCCAATAAACATAGCTTTGACACTTTTAGCTTCAAGCTTGTGTCTTTGAGTTCCTGGTACTAACACCAAACACACACAACCAAACACACGTAAGTGATTAATGAATGGCTTAGTTTTGTTCAATACCTCAAATGGTGATGCATCATTTAGGACTTTGGTTGGAATCCTATTGATGAGATAGCATGGTGAAACAACTGCATATGCCCAAGACTTCTTAGGGCATTGGTGTGGAACATCATAGACCTTGCAAACTCCATGAGGTGCCTATTCTTGCGTTCAACCACTCCATTTTGTTGTGGAGTGTATGGGCAACTTGTTTGGTGAATGATTTCATGCTTAGCTAGGTGTTGTTTGAATGAATGACTTGTATATTATCCTCCATTGTCTGATCTAAAAGTTTCAATCTTGGCATTGAATTGGTTATATACATAAGTCTGAAAATTCATGAAAGCTTCTAACACCCTATTTTTTTAAGGAAGTAAAGTTAATCAAGTATATTTTGATTTTTCATCTATGAATGTGACAAAGTATTGCTGATTTTCCCTATATACACATGGTGAAGTCCAAACATTAGATTGAATAAGGTCAAAGCATTGCTTATACATAGTAGTGGATTCGGAAAAAACAGTTCTACAATGTTTACCGAGGATACACGCTTCACATTCATTAGATTGAAAAGACATACTAGGTAACATTAATCCTAAAGCACGAGCATGAGGGTGTCCTAATCTAGCATGCCACAAAGCACTAGAAGATTGGGCAAACAACGATGCAAAAACAGAAGATGATGGGAGTTTTTGTTGATGTCTTGAAGCATATACAAGCCATCCTTGATATCTCCCTTACCAAGTGTCTCATTCGTCTTAGTATCCTGAAGAACCACATCATTAAGACCAAATATAACATTGCAACTCAAATCAGAAGTTAATCTTTTGACAGATAACAAATTTGATGTAAATGATGGCATATAGAAGGCTTTTGATTCTCTATCAAAGATTCTAAGATTTCCTATGCCATTAATGAGAACTCTATCACCATTTGCAATGATTACATGTCCTAAGGCAGGTTCTATATGCTCAAGCAAATCAGAATCACTAATTATATGATGAGATGCACCAGAATCGATAATCAGTGCTCTATCATGCTCATATAGCCTATTACGATCATTCAACTTGTTATGTGCACTAAGGGAGATACCACACTCATTACCAGACTTATATGCCTCTTTTAAGGCCTTGATGAGTGATTCAAGGTCAGACTTTCTCAAATAATCATCCGTGTATGGCACGAGAGCTTTGGAGGTGTCTCCTTGAGGCTGGTTTGAGTTGGAAGTTCCAGCTTGTGAGCAAGTCTCCTCTTGAGTGTATTGAGCTTTTGGATACTTGAACTTGCTTGGTTTGAGGTGAGAGTGTAAGATCCAACACTTATCCTTGGTGTGGCCTTTCTTCTTCCAATGATCACAAACCAAGCTTTTCCTCTCATCAAACTTATAAGCCACGCTATTTTTGTCCTCAACTTTGTAAACACAATTTTGTTGATAGTCACAAGCTCCTTGTTGTCTCCAAATAGCTTGTTTGAGCCTTGTTCCCTTTGAATCTCGGCACAAACTTCATCAAGAGTAGGTATAGTGCTTGCTCTTAGTATATGCTTGATTACATCTCCATAGCTGTTGTTGAGAGTTAAGAGAACCCCAAAGACCTTGTCTTGTTCCCTCCTTTCATTCAAAACAGTAGCATCAAGAGTGCTTGGTCTAAACATTTCAAACTCTGCCCATAAAGCTCTAAACTTTCCAAAATGCTTGGTGAAGTCCATATCTTCTTGACTTAAGTCATTTATGGCCTTTTTAACCTCATACACATGGTTGAGATTTGAAGTGTTTCCAAAAACTGTCTTGAGTGTATCCCATAGTTACTTTGGAGTTTCACAGTAGGAATATGCTTCAAGAAGATGAAAATCTAGAGATCATTGGATAACACCAAGAACCAACTGATTCTCTTGGAGCCATTTCTCCTCCTCACTTTTGTTGTCTCCTTTATTGATGTCTTTGTCGCATGATTCTTCTTCACTCTTCTTGCTCGGCGCTTTACACATGAGAATATGGTTCTCTAGGCCTCTTCCTCATAGAGCAGTCTTCATGGTCCTTGCCCATAGAAGATAGTTTGGTCCTTTGAGAGTAACAGAAGCAGAAAAGAACTTGGAGCCTTCCATTACTTGATTCGAAGCTTAGAGATGACATAGATTAGTTTAAGAGCAAAACAGAAACTTTTGAACCGATTTAGAAAGAAAGAAACAGAAAATGAAATAGATTCAAGGAGATTTGCGGAAATAAAAAGAGATTAAGGAGCTTTATGCTCTGATACCATGTTAAATTTTGAGAACAAAGAGAAGAATTTGTGAGATTAAGATAGAAGAAAGAGATTGAGGCCATGGAGGCCAAGAGAGAGAGAGAGAATAAGAAAAAAAAAATAAAACTTGATTAATGATGTGTGGTTGTTCAAAATTGACAACGACATATATTGACAACGACAAGAAAAGAAAAGAGGGAGATTCAAAATTTGAAAAAGAGCAATTGAGACAGAACTGTAATAATGAGAAACTGAAGATACGCCTTATATAGGTGAAGGTACGCCTCATATTGAAATAGGTACGCCTTATACTGCTCATAGCTCAATAGTTTCATCGAAAAATCGTAAGTTAAGATTGTCATAAATTTTCTATAGAAAAAGAACGTTTTGGTTAGTGATGAAAAATTTATGCAAAAAATTGAAGATAAATAAAGGTGAAAAATTAGTGATTTTTTTGTGTGAAATTGATATGAAAAAAATATATGGATAACTAATGAAAAATAGTGATAAATATATTCAATAGAAAATCAGCGGATAAAATATTATTATTAGAGAATGGTGGGAAATTGGATGAAAAACTTCATGAGAAAAGCATGAGAAATATTTTTGGTGGGAAGTCGGTGAAAAATATTACCTATTGAATCAAATACTTAGTATTCAATAAACCTCTTGTTTATTCCTTTGTGAAATTCTCTCAAAACACAAAGTATTATGATCTCAAATCAAAACTCATGGTTTGTCACACTTTGACAATCCTTTATTTATAGGTTTAAGCTCACCTTAAACCTTATAGAAATAGGAAAACACACTTTCCATATTTCTATTGGATAAGTATCTTAAATATCTTATAGATAAACCAATATATGTTTAGATAACCCCTAAACATATATTCTCCTAGATTTATCTAACTAACTTAAGATACTATATTATCTTCTTAATTCAATGTTGACTTAAAGCTTAAGTCAACATTTCCCCCAACCCCCCCCCCCCTCCCCTTAAGCTTGAACTCCATCTTCATCACCTCTCGCATTCCAATGAGATCTCGCATCTCTTTGAACTTAACTCCTCCTAGAGCCTTGGTTAAGATATCTGCCTTTTGCTCAGTTCCGGGAACATGTTCCACCTCAACTTGCTCATTCTCTACACATTCTCGTATAAAGTGATACCTAGTATGAATAAGCTTACCTTCTTCCATGAAACACCGGATTCTTGTGAGTGCTATTGTTAACTTGTTATCAACTCGTATGACAACCTTCATGCATGATCCACCCATGGCTTCCACGAGAAGTTCTTGAAGTCATATAGCTTGCTTGGCTGCCTCAGTTGTAGCCATAAACTCGGCCTCACACGACGAAAAAGCAACTGTTTCCTGCTTCTGTGAACACCACGTGATAGGACAATCATTCAAGTAAAATATCTGACTTGTGGTACTTTTCCCGTCATCCATGTCAACATTATGGATGTTGTCGTTGTAGCCAATCAACTCATTCTTCCTTGACCTTCCATACACCAAACCAAGGGAGAGTGTTCCTCGAAGATATCTCAGAACTTGCTTCAATGCTTTCCCATGTGATTCCTTGGGTTCTTGCATGCATCTGCTTAGGACTCCAATGCTATAAGATAAATCTGGTCGCGTATGAATCAAGTATTTGAGACACACAATGTTCCTTCTATAGCTTGTCTCATCAACCTTTGGTTCATCATATCCTCTTGATAGCTTTAATCCTGAGTCCATCGGTGACTGAGTCGGATTACAATCCATCATTCCAGCTTCTTCTAGAATTTTAGTTGCATATCTTTTTTTCTTCAGGGTGATACCTTCTCCATGTTGATATACTTCTATACCAAGGTAGTACGTGAGCTTTCCAAGATCAATCATCTCAAATTTTGACGACATTCCTTTCTTGAATTCATTGATGATTCTCAGACATGATCCTGTCATTAGTAAATCATCTACATACACAGCTACCACCAGACGTTTTCCGCCTTCTTCCTTACGGTATAAAGATGGCTCCTTCAAACATCGACTAAACTGAAGTTCTCTTAAAATCGAGTTTAGCTTGTCATTCCATGCTCTTGGTGCCTTTCTTAAACCATAAAGAGCCTTATTGAGTTTGTAAACCTTGTCTTCCTCCCCCTTTACAACTAACTCCTCTGGTTGAGCAACATAAACTTCCTCTTTCAATTCTCCGTGAAGAAAGGCAGTCGTAATGTCTAAGTGATGGATTTCCCATCCGTTCGACGCAGCCAAGGCAACTATGAATCTTACTGTCTCAATTCGCACTACTGCAGCAAATACTTCTTCAAAATCAATCCCATATCTCTTAACCTATCCCTTTGCTACAAGTCTGGCTTTATGCTTGCTTATGCTTCCGCCAGAGTGTCTTTTTAGCTTAAAGACCCACTTTACTCCAATTGCTTTTGCTCCTTGTGGTAGACAAACCAAGTTCCATGTCTTGTTCTTCACGATTGACTTCAGTTCATCTTCACACACCTCGATCCAGACCTTTGATTCTTTTGCTTCACTAAAGTTCCATGGCTCATCGATTATGCTCAGCAACAGATGTTTGATCTCAACTTCAGCAAGCATGACATAGTCTTCCAAGTACTTAGGTTTCACACTAGGTCCTGTTGACCTTCTCATATGGGTTTGCTCTTGGTCATCTCCTAGTACCGGCTCCTCTTCATGACCTACCAAGTCGTCATCGTTACCATCATTGTTGACCTCGTCTCGTCCATGACTGTGATCTGATCGATTCTCACGTCCGCGAATCGCTCCACCATCACCTTCATGCTCGTCCGTGTCATCCCTTCCATCGTATATATGATCTTCTCCTAGTCCTCTGTTTCCAAACTCTCTTATATCAATCTGGAATGTCTCTTGATCAGCTTCCATTCGACCCCATCTCCAGCTTTTCCCTTCGTCGAACACAACATCCCTACTTACAACGATCTTTCGTGTGGTAGGGTCTAAGAGACGGTAGGCTTTTGATCCGGGTTCGGTCCCCAAGTGAACTAACTTTCTTGACCCATCATCGAGTTTCTTCAAGTGAGGCGTTTCTATTCTTGCATAACTTATACATCCAAACACACGCATATGGCTTATACTAGGTCGCTTTCCTTTAAGAGCTTCATATGGTGTCTGCTTATCTAGGGATCGAGTTGCAACTCGATTAATCACGTACGTGGCATGCCTTACTGCCTCCCCCCATAAGTAGTTTGGTAGTTTCATATGCTTGAGAATACTCCTCGTCATCTAACAAACAAGCTTTTCAGCAAGATGATTATAGATGATCACTCAAGTTTGCCAAATCAAG
>OVAU01000506.1:2372-19999 GCA_900406315.1 Biscutella laevigata subsp. laevigata
AATAGTTTTGGGTGTCATCCAGGAAGTGATGGAATTCTCTCTCAGCTTCTTAGAGAAGTCAGATTTTAAACAAAATGATCTGAAAATGGAGGTTTGTTCTTTATTTTACTAAGTGCTGCCGTGTTACCCACATTCTTCACTTCAAATTGTGATTGAGATTCGTGGGGAAATCTGTAATGTTGGATATTGTTCTCCCCTTCATCATGATATGGAAATCTATCTGTTGGTCTTATTTAGTACACTGTAAGTCTAGGAAATTATCTTACGTTCCATGTTTGAGCACGTATATACCTTCTAGAGAATTTATTCTACTGCTTTTTGTTTATTGTTGATCAGGCGTTTCAACTCGGTTTATAGGTCTTTTGGNATTTGAGCACATATATACCTTCTAGAGAATTTATTCTACTGCTTTGTTTATTGTTGATCAGGCGTTTCAACTCGGTTTATAGGTCTTTTGGTAGCTTTCAGTTTTGCACCCCAGAAATTAGTTACACCTAGTACTCACCATCATGTTTTTGTTTAACTTTTCCATGAGGAGTATAATGGGGTTTCGTTCTACTTCCATTTGTAATTCTTCTTCAGTTACCAACAAATATGACTTGCTTTTTTGCTTTGTTTTTATCAAATTTGACTGCGCTCGTAATCTCTCCACATGCTTATTTGAATCAGATAAACATGGAAATGCTTTTGGAGATTGCTTCTTTTGATGGAAGTGAGAAAGAGTATGACATACTTCCAGCTGTCTCTCCTGCTGAAGTTGCAGAACTGTGGCCAGATTTTACTGCCGAGCATGATAATATGGAATTACATAGCCTTGTGAAATGTACTTTTCAAGGTATTGCTGCTACCAATCCAATACACTCAGAGATTTATGTTTACTTCCAAATATAAATGACGACCTTTTGTATCATTTGACATATCAAGCAGGGGGCAGGTGCTCAATTGAAGAGAAGCCAGTTGACCGACTTCTTATTACGCTGATGTCTGAATGCATTGAATCTGATATCCAGACTCAGTCAGTAGTCAAGCCTTCTTCTGAACAAGACTGTGGAAACCTGAATCCCTTAACACGGCACCTAGCAGTTGTTCACCTTGGCTGTGTTTGTCGTCTGATTATGGTCTGCAAAGAGCTTGTTCAGTTGCCAAGTGTAATAGATGAGAAGACGGTCGATCAAGCTTTCCTTGATAAATTGTCCTTCTGCTTAAGAATTTTGAAGCTGCTTGGAAGTCTTTCCAAAGATGTCCAAAGTATAGAAAACGACAGGTCATTGTTACAAGCAATAGCTTCATTCACCGATGCTTTTCCTAACCTGTTTAAGGTTTTCTGTGAATTCACTAACCACACTGCTGTAGAGGGTAATATTGAGAGTCTCTCTCTTGTGCTGGTGGAAGGTTTTCTTAAGCTTGTCCAGTTCATTTTTGGCAAAAGCAGTGTATTTCAGAATGTCCAGGCATGTGTGTCAGCTTGTATTGTGAACAGTCTAGATGCCTCATTGTGGAGATATGATGTGTCCTCTTGTAATTTGATACCTCCGCTTGCTTTCTTCCCTCGGTCTGTCATCTACACATTGAGACTCATTCAAGATCTCAAGAGACAACCATACTATATCCAAGATCTGAGGGTATTAGAATCAGAAGTCAAGTATGATAGTTCCTCTGTTGTCTCTGTTTATTTTCCTCTGCGCCAAGAAAAGATCCCGTTGCTTAAGTGTTTCGTCGTTGAGGATATAATGAGACTGATATTTCCCTCATCAAGTCAGTGGGTGGACAACTTCTTTCATCTTGTTTATTTCCTTCATCGCGAAGGAGTAAAATTACGACCAAAAGTGGAGAGGACGTATTCCAGTTTAAGATCCAACAGTTTTGCAGAAGTTGAAAGCCAAATTTCTCATGACGATGAAGCCCTGTTTGGAAACTTGTTTTCTGAGGGTAGCCGTTCTCTGTGTTCTATAGAACCAAACGAGCAACCATCCGCTGCTGTCGGCAGCAATTTACCATTGCAAGCTGCAAAGGAACTGTTGCATTTTCTTAGAACGTGCACATTTTGTCAAGAATGGATTCCTAGCATATATGAAGATGGATGTAAGAAGCTGGACACATGTCACATTGATATCCTACTTAATATAGTAGGCTGTAGTATTGAAGACAAGGCTTCTGATGGTGGTTGCATGCTCCAAGATGAAGGAAACTGTGGACATCTTGCCTTTGAGCTGTTACTTAATCTCTTGAGAAGTCATGCTCTTTCTGATTCTCTTGAGTCCTACCTTTTTAAGCAAATTCTTGCTGTTGAAAATGGTGATTTGAGATATAATGATAAGACTCTGGCACTGTTGGCTCACACTCTTCTTTGTAGGCCAGGCTTGGCTGGGTCACCGATGAGAGCCATAATTTATGAAAGTTTCATTAGTTTTGTTGCCGAGAGAGCTAGTGGAATTTGTGCTGAAGGTTCGAGTGTCAAGGAGTTGACTGCGTGTCTTCCCTCTGCTTTTCATATCGAGATTCTTCTTATGGCTTTCCATTTATCAAATGAAGAAGAAAAAGAAAAATTCTCAAATCGTATTGCTTCGTGTCTGCATAAAGTTGATACCCCGTTAAGAATACATGATGGTGCTCAGCTTTCCTGCTGGGCAATGCTGGTATCTAGGCTGCTAGTGCTGTTGCACCATATGTTGTTGCACCCAAACACTTGCCCAACATCATTAATGCTAGATCTAAGGTCTAGGCTGAGGCAAGTTCGTTCCTGTGGTAGTAATTTTCATGTTACCGTTGGTGATCATTTATCTTCTTGGGCGTCTCTTGTAGCAAAGGGCATAACTGATTCGTGGGCTGAAGAGGAATCAGTCAACCATCTGTTGAGTCAAATGATTGACTTTTCACCACATCCTCCTACATTTCGGATTGATGTCTCTTCTGCCAAAACCCTAAACTTGGATTATAGAGATATATCTGCAAGTTTGTCCCGGGTTTTGGGGTTGTGGAAGGGAAAAAAGGCAGGAAAAGTGGAAGACTTGATAGTGGAAAAATACATTTTCATTCTTTCATGGGATATTGCTCGTTTTAACTATGCATTGGATAGTCAGCCGTCGCTGCTTCACAATTACCAGAATTTGGACATATATAGCACTGTGGATCTCATCTACGCCAGTCATCTTCTTATAGGCGACTCCAATGTTGTTGGTAAGAATATCGAGTTGAGAAACATTCTGATCGGTGTTTTAAAACAGCTCCATGCAGCGCCTGAGCAGGTGGTTGAGGATTTGGGTTGGGATTTTATCTTTGAAGGATCTTGGCTCTCTCTTTTGTTGTATTTTCTTAATGGTGGCGTCTGGGGTTATTGCAAGAAAAAGTCATGTTCAGATACTGATCCCTTCTGGAGGGAAAGCACATCTGTTGATGCCACGTCTGTTGCTGCTGCAGAAGGTGTACTCTTTTGTTTGATGGAGACTGGTGACATTGCAGAATTGCTGAGAATGCTTTCATCTCTGGTTACCAAATACTTGCAAGTGTACAAGAAAGCTTTCCTTTCAACGTTCAGTACTTGGAATCATCATGGTCATAGTTCGTCTTCTCTGCTTCTTCTTAAGCATACCCAATTTGGTAAAAGTCTCCAAGATGAATATGCGAAGATTGGTGACAATTCTCTCCATCTTCAATGCATTTCTTATCTGTCAAAACTTGATGCTCTGGGTGATGGAAGAGGTTCAGGTCTTTCATGGAAATTGTTTTGGGAATTTATGCTACATGGGTTTCCAACTAGTCTTCAAACATCTAGTGCGATTCTTCTTTCATGTATTCTAAGTATAAGATGCCTTGTTTTGACAATTGGTGGTTTACTCAAGCTGGGCAACTCAAAGGAAAAATTTGGGGTAGATTCTCTTGTGCTTCATCAGATACTTACCTCTATCATGATTATGAAGTTTGATCAGGTATTCAAAAGCATTCATGGGAAATGTGACGAGATCTATCAAAATATATGTGCCGTGTTGGAGCTGCCAGATTTTACAGAGTTGTTCCTGTTGAAAGACATGGAGGGGTTTGTGAGAGATATCAGTGTTGAGCAGATAGATAAAAGCAGTGTACTTGAAGGGGTGATCACCAAGATCGTAGATGTTATGGACAACCTTGGCAAGGATTCTTCGAAATCTGATATTTTCAAATTTTATGTTGGTGTAGATGCAGTCTCTGAGCATACCAGGAAATTCTATCAGTTGCAACGTGGAGATCTGTCTGTTTTTGTTGACTCGTTAGACTACTGTTCCTTGGAACCAATAAACGTTAAAGTACTCAACTTCCTTGTAGACCTCATGTCTGCGGCTCTATCCACTGATCTCATGAGAAGAGTACAGCAAAAATTTCTTGACATGGATTTGATAACTTTGTCTGGATGGCTGGAGAGAAGACTGTTGGGTTCCTTCATCGAGAAAATAGACGGGAAAAAGAGTGCAAAAGGAAGTTCTCTTCCTCTCAGAGAGGCAGCGATGAATTTTATTAATTGTCTTATGTCATCTACTAACGACCTACAGACCAGAGAGTTACAGAATAATTTATTCGAGGCCTTGCTGATATCCCTTGATACCGCATTTCTTTCATTTGATATTCACATGGCTATGTCATACTTTCATTTTGTTCTTCAACTTGCAAGGGAAGAAAACCTGATGAAGATGGTCCTAAAGAAAACCATAATGCTGATGGAGAAGCTTGCTAATGATGAGAAGTTGCTTCCTGGTCTGAAGTTTCTTTTTGGTGTGATAGGCACCTTGTTGAGCAACCGTTCTCCATGTCATGAAGAGACTTCGTGTGGAAAGTCCTTTGCAAACAGTATGAATACTGCAACAGGTCCTTTGATCCCAAAACTTGCAGCAACAGCAAAAAAATCTGAAGCATTGGCTCTCCCCTTAGATCAGGAAGGAAGCTCAATATCACTGGACTGCGATGTCACGTCAGTTGATGAAGATGAAGATGATGGAACATCTGATGGTGAAATGGCCAGCTTAGACAAGGAAGATGAAGAAGATGCCAACAGTGAGAGGTACCTTGCCTCAAAAGTCTGCACGTTTACTTCAAGTGGCAGTAATTTCATGGAACAACACTGGTATTTTTGTTATACCTGTGACCTTACTGTGTCCAAAGGTTGCTGTTCTGTCTGTGCAAAAGTTTGCCACCGGGGTCACCGTGTTGTCTATTCACGATCAAGTCGGTTTTTCTGTGATTGTGGAGCTGGAGGTGTTAGGGGAAGCAGCTGCCAGTGCTTGAAGCCGCGTAAATTCAGTGGCATTGGAAGCGCTCCACCTCGTGGGACGAATAATTTCCAATCCTTTTTACCGTTGTCTGAGGATGTAGAACAGCTTGCAGAAAGTGATACAGATGTGGAAGAAGATGGTTTCGGGGAAGAAAATCACATCTTGTTAACTATTCCCAAGGAAACTCAATATAAGATGTCACTGCTACTAGAAGAGCTCGGCATAGAGGACCGAGTGCTGGAGCTTTTCTCTTCTTTGCTTCCGCCTATCACTAGCAAAAGAGACTCTGGCCTTTCAAAAGATAAGCAGGTCAATCTCGGGAAAGACAAGGTTCTTTCATTTGACACAGATCTTTTACAGCTGAAGAAAGCATATAAAAGTGGGTCACTTGACTTAAAAATAAAGGCTGACTATGCTAATTCAAAGGACCTTAAATCTCTTTTAGCCAATGGCTCCCTTGTCAAGTCTCTCCTAAGTGTTAGTGTTCGGGGCCGCCTTGCAGTTGGAGAAGGTGATAAAGTCGCTATATTTGATGTTGGACAACTTATAGGGCAGGCCACTATTGCACCCATAAATGCAGACAAGGCCAATGTTAAACCACTTTCCAGGAATATTGTTCGTTTTGAGATTGTGCATCTTGCTTTCAACTTAGTTGTGGAGAATTATCTTGCTGTCGCAGGCCTTGAAGATTGCCAGATACTTACTTTAAATCATCGCGGTGAAGTCATCGACAGGCTTGCTGTTGAGCTTGCTCTACAGGGTGCATATATCAGGCGTATAGACTGGGTTCCTGGTTCACAGGTTCAGTTAATGGTTGTTACAAACAAATTCGTGAAGATATATGATCTATCCCAGGATAGCCTCAGTCCAGTACAGTACTTCACTTTGCCAAATGACATGATTGTGGATGCTACCCTCTTTGTTGCTTCTCGCGGTAGGGTTTTCCTTCTTGTTCTCTCAGAACAAGGGGAATTGTACAGGTTTGAACTATCTTGGGGTGGAAATACGGGCGCAACACCACTTAAGGAAATAGTTCAGATTATGGGAAAGGATGTTACAGGAAAGGGTTCGTCTGTCTATTTCTCTCCAACATATCGACTGCTTTTCGTATCCTATCATGATGGAAGTTCTTTTATGGGCCGTCTCAGCTCAGATGCAACATCCTTAACTGAAACATCTGGCATGTTTGAGGAGGAATCAGATTGTAAACAGAGGGTGGCTGGACTGCATCGTTGGAAAGAGTTGTTGGGTGGCAGTGGGTTATTTTTTTGCTTCTCAAACACGAAGTCAAACGCTGCCTTAGCTGTGTCCTTCAGGGGTGATGGGGTATGCGCACAGAATCTCTGTCATCCGACAGGATCATCTTCCCCTATGGTTGGAATAACCGCGTACAAACCTTTGTCAAAAGACAATGTTCACTGTCTTGTTCTGCATGATGATGGCAGCCTTCAGATTTATTCTCATGTTCGGAGTGGAGTTGATGCTGACTCAAATTTTACAGCAGAGAAAGTTAAAAAATTGGGTTCTAAGATACTTAACAACAAAGCCTATGCTGGCTCAAAGCCGGACTTTCCCCTGGATTTCTTTGAGAAGGCATTTTGCATTACAGCAGATGTGAGACTCGGTAGTGATGCTATTAGAAATGGTGATTCTGAAGGAACGAAACAGAGCTTGGCATCTGAGGATGGCTTTATTGAGAGCCCCAGCCCCATGGGCTTCAAGGTATGATTGGATTTCCCCAGTAATTTTTGTTGATAAGTTTATTTGTGCACTTTGTTTAATTATTGCTTGAAAAAGTACTATGACCATATGATTATTGATTTTATGGGTCGCTTGTGTCTACAATTCGGGGTTTCTTAAGGCATCTTAGTTATCTAATCTTTTTCTCCTTTTCAGATATCAGTATCCAATCCAAACCCTGACATTGTCATGGTTGGCATTCGAGTGCATGTGGGTACAACATCAACTAGCTCTATACCTTCAGAAGTGACCATTTTTCAGAGATCGATTAAGATGGATGAGGGCATGAGGTGCTGGTATGATATCCCATTTACAGTTGCGGAGTCGCTTCTAGCTGATGAAGATGTTGTAATCTCTGTGGGCCCGACTACTAGTGGAACTGCACTGCCCAGAATAGACTCGCTTGAAGTATATGGTCGAGCTAAAGATGAATTTGGCTGGAAAGAGAAAATGGATGCTGTGCTAGATATGGAAGCTCGTGTGCTTGGACATGGTTTGCTTCTTCCAGGCTCTAGTAAAAAGAGAGCATTGAAACAGTCTGCTTCTGTTGAGGAGCAAGTTATCGCAGATGGTCTTAAACTCCTATCAATCTTCTATTCAGTTTGTAGGCCACGACAAGAAGTGGAGCTTAGTGAACTCAAATGCAAACAGCTACTGGAGACAATTTTTGAGAGTGATAAGGAAACTCTTTTACAAACTGCAGCTTGCCGTGTTTTGCAGTCCGTATTTCCAAGAAAGGAGATATACTACCAGGTAATGCTCCTACCAGATTCATTATTGCATGTTCCGTTTCTATTTTCGACCGCAGATATGCGCAACAGCCGTACATCTGTCTGTTTTCTTTGGCATTGATTTCTGTTGTTATAGGTCAAAGACACCATGCGACTTCTTGGGGTGGTCAAGGTCACCAATATTCTTTCATCAAGGTTGGGCATTTCAGGTGCTGGAGGTTCGATTGTTGAAGAGTTCAATGCCCAGATGCGGGCGGTGTCTAAAATAGCTTTGACCCGGAAATCAAATTTTTCCGTGTTTCTGGAGATGAATGGTAAATGTACCTTCTGTTATTGTCTACAGTATATCTATTTGCATGTGTAGTTCAAACACAATTTTGTTTCTTTTATCCTGAGATAAGGTAATTGGAGTGGCTACAATTATCGTGTTCCTTTGATATGGCTTTGTTTACATGAGGTATGTTTGTTTGGTAGGTTCTGAAGTAGTTCATAATCTGATGCAAGTGCTATGGGGAATTTTGGGGTCGGAGCCACTTGATACACCAACTATGAACAATGTCGTGATGTCCTCTGTTGAACTAATTTATAGCTATGCTGAGTGTTTGGCATCTCAAGGAAAGGTTAACGGGGTTCATTCTGTAGCTCCTGCTGTTCAGTTACTGAAAGCACTTATATTATTTCCTAATGAGTCTGTGCAAACATCCAGCAGGTGTGTTTTTAGTATGTTTTCTATATTCTGTTCTCTTACATATGCACCAGTCTGCTAACTAAGTTTCTTTACAGCTTAGCCATATCATCAAGATTACTTCAGGTTCCTTTCCCAAAGCAAACAATGTTGACAACAGATGATTTGGTAGACAATGTTACAGCTCCTCCGGTGCCTATCAGAACAGCTGGTGGAAATACGCATGTCATGATTGAGGAGGACTCTATAACTTCATCTGTTCAGTACTGCTGTGACGGCTGCTCCACCGTTCCTATTCTGAGAAGAAGGTGGCATTGCACCGTTTGTCCAGATTTTGATTTATGTGAGGCATGCTATGAAGTGTTAGATGCAGATCGTCTACCACCACCACATACTCGAGATCATCCAATGACAGCTATCCCTATAGAAGTTGAGTCACTTGGTGCAGACACCAATGAAATTCAGTTCTCTGCGGCTGAAGTAGGTGTTACTAATGTGATGCCGGTGATAACCGGTAGCATCCCACAAGCTTCAACCCCCTCAATCCATGTTTTGGAACCTGGTGAATCTGCTGAGTTTTCTGCCTCAATGACCGATCCTGTTTCCATCTCAGCTTCAAAGCGAGCTGTAAATTCTTTAATTCTTTCCGAGTTTCTCCAAGAGTTGAGTGGATGGATGGAGACAGCTACTGGTGTTCAAGCTATACCTGTCATGCAATTATTCTACAGATTATCATCTGGAATTGGTGGAGCCTTCATGGATAGCTCAGATCCCGAAGAAATAAGCTTGGAAAAGTTAGTTAAATGGCTTTTGGCTGAAATCAATCTCAGCAAGCCGTTTGCTGCTTCAACTCGATCTTCCTTTGGGGAAATTGTGATTCTTGTGTTTATGTTTTTCACCTTGATGCTCCGGAGTTGGCACCAGCCTGGCAGTGATGGCATTACTTCCAGATCTGTTGGAAGTACAGATGTACATGATCGGAGGAGTGTCCAGAGCTCCACTGTAGTTGCTTCTCAGTCTTCTTTAGATGTTCAAGAGAGAGATGACTTCGCATCTCAGCTAGTTAGAGCGTCCAGTTGTCTCAGGAACCAAGATTTTGTTAATTATCTAATGAACATACTTCAGCAGCTAGTTCATGTTTTTAAGTCCCGTGCTGCCAATGCTGAAGCACGCGGATCAAGCTCTGGTTTTGGTTGTGGAGCCCTGCTCACAATCAGAAGGGATTTACCTGCGGGTAACTATTCCCCTTTCTTTTCGGATTCATATGCAAAAGCCCATAGAGCAGATATATTTGTGGACTATCACAGGCTGCTACTTGAGAATGTGTTTCGCTTAGTTTATACCTTGGTTCGACCTGAAAAACAAGAGAAACTGGGGGAAAAAGAAAAGATTTACAGGAATTCTTCTTCTAAAGATTTGAAGCTAGACGGTTTCCAGGATGTTCTTTGCAGCTATATTAATAACCCTCATACAGCTTTTGTTAGGAGATATGCTAGAAGGCTGTTTTTGCATCTTTGTGGAAGCAAAACTCAGTACTACAGTGTCCGAGATTCGTGGCAGTTTTCCAATGAAGTGAAAAACTTATACAAGCATGTTGAAAAATCTGGTGGTTTTGAAAATAATGTTTCATATGAAAGGAGTGTAAAGATTGTTAAGTCGCTTTCTACAATTGCTGAGGTTGCTTTGGCACGGCCTCGGAACTGGCAGAAGTACTGTCTCAGGCATGGAGATTTTCTGTCTTTCCTACTCAATGGCGTATTCCATTTTGCGGAAGAGTCTGTTATCCAGACACTTAAACTCCTCAATTTGGCCTTTTATCAAGGAAAAGATGTGAGCTGCTCATTGCAGAAAGCTGAAACAAATGATGCAGTGACAGGCTCTAACAGATCAGGATCTCAGTCTACGGATTCAAAAAAGAAGAAAAAAGGAGAAGATGGGCATGATTCTGGTTTGGAGAAGTCATACGTTGATATGGAAGGGGTTGTAGATATCTTCAGTGCCAAGGGCGGAGATCTCTTGAGGCAGTTTATTGATTTCTTTCTGCTGGAATGGAATTCGAGCTCTGTTCGCAGTGAAGCAAAGTCTGTTATATATGGCCTTTGGCATCATGGAAGACACCCATTCAAAGAAAGTCTGTTAGCAGCTCTTTTGCAGAAGGTTAGATACCTTCCAGTATATGGTCAGAATATTGTTGAATACACAGAACTCGTCTGCTTATTGCTTGGCAAGGCTCCAGAAAACAACTCAAAGCAATCAAGTAATGATCTTGTGGATCGTTGCCTGAACCCTGATGTGATAAGGTGCATTTTTGAAACGCTACATTCTCAGAACGAACTCATTGCCAATCATCCAAACTCCCGTATATACAGCACTCTGAGTAATCTTGTGGAATTTGATGGTTATTATCTTGAGAGTGAACCCTGTGTTGCGTGCAGTTCTCCTGATGTTCCATATAGCAAAATGAAGCTTGAAAGTTTGAAATCTGAGACAAAGTTTACTGATAACCGCATCATTGTGAAATGTACTGGGAGTTATACGATACAGTCTGTGACCATGAACGTTCATGATGCACGGAAGTCAAAATCGGTGAAGGTCCTAAACTTGTATTATAACAATCGCCCTGTCTCGGATTTATCAGAGCTCAAAAACAACTGGACATTGTGGAAGCGTGCCAAGAGTTGCCATCTGTCTTTTAACCAAACAGAACTGAAGGTGGAATTTCCTATTCCTATTACTGCTTGTAACTTCATGATCGAGTTGGATTCATTCTATGAGAATCTTCAGGCGTTATCTCTTGAACCATTGCAATGCCCTCGATGCAGTCGACCTGTTACTGATAAACATGGTATTTGCAGCAACTGCCATGAGAATGCTTACCAGTGCAGGCAGTGCCGCAACATTAACTATGAAAATTTGGATTCTTTCCTTTGCAACGAATGTGGCTATAGCAAGTACGGAAGATTTGAGTTCAACTTCATGGCAAAACCAAGCTTCATATTTGATAATATGGAAAATGAAGATGACATGAAGAGGGGATTGGCTGCTATAGAGTCTGAGTCTGAAAACGCACACAGAAGATATCAGCAACTCTTGGGCTTCAAGAAGCCACTTCTGAAGATAGTATCAAGTATTGGTGAAACTGAAATCGATTCACAGCACAAGGACACTGTCCAGCAAATGATGGCATCTTTACCAGGTCCCTCATGCAAAATAAATCGCAAAATCGCACTTTTGGGTGTACTGTATGGTGAAAAGTGCAAAGCTGCTTTTGATTCTGTCAGCAAAAGTGTACAAACACTGCAGGGGCTTCGCCGAGTTTTGATGAGTTACCTCCATCAGAAAAATTCAAATTTTTCATCAGGTGCCTCGAGATGTGTGGTCTCAAAGAGACCAAACAATTGTTACGGTTGTGCCACTTCATTTGTCACGCAATGTCTTGAGATTCTTCAAATGCTGTCGAAGCATCCAAGGTCTAGGAAACAACTTGTTGCAGCTGGTATCTTGTCTGAGTTGTTTGAAAACAATATTCACCAAGGTCCGAAAACAGCCCGTGCTCAAGCTAGGACAGCTCTTTCTACTTTCTCGGAGGGTGATCTAAATGCAGTAAATGAGTTAAACAATCTCGTACAGAAGAAAATAATGTACTGCCTTGAACACCATCGTTCCATGGACATTGCGCTCGCCACTCGTGAAGAGATGTTGTTGCTTTCAGAAGTATGCTCTCTCGCTGATGAATTCTGGGAGTCAAGATTGCGCCTTGTTTTTCAGCTATTATTTTCTTCCATTAAATTGGGTGCTAAGCATCCTGCGATATCAGAGCACATAATTCTTCCTTGCCTTAAGATTATTTCTGTGGCATGTACGCCTCCAAAACCTGATGCCACAGAGAAAGAGTTAACGATGGGAAAATCTGCTCCTGCAGTTGACGAAAAGGATGAGAATGCTGCTGGTATTTCAAAGCATTCGACAGAAGCCGAGGAAAATAACTCGGATGTATCCCAGAAGACGCGAGATATGCAGCTTGTGAGTTATTCGGAATGGGAGAAAGGGGCATCATATCTCGACTTTGTGAGGAGGCAATACAAAGCATCTCTGTCAATTAGAGGTGCTAACCAAAAGTCTAGAACCCATAGATCAGATTTCTTGGCACTTAAATATACACTGAGGTGGAAGCGACGCTGTAGCAGGGCATCTAAAGGTGGTTTACAGGCATTTGAGCTCGGTTCATGGGTCACAGAACTTATTCTTAGTGCATGTTCTCAATCTATCAGGTCAGAGATGTGCACGCTGATTAGTTTACTCTCTGCCCAAAGCTCACCTAGGCGCTTCAAGCTGATCAATTTGTTGATAGGGTTGCTTCCCACTACGCTTGCAGCCGGTGAAAGCAGCGCAGAATACTTTGAACTGCTCTTCAAAATGATTGAGCCACAAGATGCACTTCTGTTCTTAACTGTTCGGGGTTGTTTAACAACTATCTGTAAATTGATCTCCCAAGAGGTGGGAAATATTGAGTCTCTAGAAAGGAGTCTTCAGATCGACATTTCACAGGGGTTTACCCTCCACAAGCTCTTAGAACTCCTTGCAAAGTTCTTAGAGGTTCCAAATATCCGAGTCAGGTAATTTTCTAATCATTAAATCTGTTGATCTTGAATCTAATTCTTCATACCTGTCTAATGTTTTGAGCGTGGCAGATTCATGAAAGACAATTTACTGTCTCATGTTCTGGAGGCCCTTATTGTAATCCGCGGCTTGATAGTTCAAAAGACAAAGCTTATAAATGATTGTAACAGACTCCTAAAGGATCTTCTTGACGGCCTTCTGGTTGAAAGCAGTGAAAATAAACGACAATTCATCCGTGCATGTGTTTCTGGACTGCAAACCCATGCGGAGAAGAAAAAAGGACGTACCTGTTTGGTAAGATGAAATATCAGTCTGACCACTAAATCATCTTGAACATATCTGATTCTTTGATCCTTTACAGTCCTTGGGGTTATCTATTCTTCTTTTTTAGATTTCTGGATGAGAATATTTATATACATTTAATTTTAACTATATATAGCGACTTCGTATCCTAGAAACTATATTCATAGACATTACTTGGTATTAGTGAGGTTTAATTTACCATTTCAATTGTATATGCAGTTTATTCTTGAGCAGCTTTGTAATTTGATCTGCCCATCAAAACCCGAGGCTGTGTATATGATGATCTTGAACAAGGCACACACGCAAGAGGAGTTTATCAGGGGGTCAATGACAAAAAATCCATATTCAAGTGCTGAGATTGGCCCACTGATGCGGGATGTTAAAAACAAGATTTGTCAGCAATTGGACCTGTTAGGTCTACTGGAAGATGACTATGGCATGGAGTTGCTGGTAGCAGGAAACATCATTTCACTAGACCTGAGCATAGCACAAGTTTATGAGCTGGTTTGGAAGAAATCAAATCAGTCTACTTCTTCACTGACCAACTCCGCACTGTTAACTTCGAATGCAGCTCCCAGCAGGGACTGTCCTCCTATGACAGTGACTTACAGACTTCAGGTTCGTGATCCGTTTTTGGTGAAGAACTAGGCCAAACTTTGGTTTTGCTCGCCCTACTTATCTGTTAAGGCCCCAGAAAAAGGGAAGAGAGAAACTAGTCAAATTATTACTCTAATTGTTTGGTAAAATATTGGCAGGGGCTAGATGGTGAAGCTACTGAGCCTATGATCAAGGAATTGGAAGAAGATAGAGAAGAATCACAGGATCCAGAGATTGAGTTTGCAATAGCAGGGGCTGTTCAGGAATATGGTGGTCTGGAAATTTTACTTGCTATGATCAAGGTAGCTTCTTAAACTACTAAAAGAACTTGGGTTCTAAACTGAGATACCTCATTGTCTTAGTGCACTTTAAGATACAGTGTGTGAAGGAGCTTAAAAGAAGAATTGTTAGCAAAAGTGGTTTCTAAGATACCCGAAATGTATTCCAACGACCTGGTTGAATCCGCAAACTAAATTTTTACATTGCTGACTTTGCAGAGTTTACGAGATGACTTCAAATCCAACCAAGAAGAGCTGGTTGCAGTTCTTGATCTCCTAAACCATTGTTGCAAGATTAGAGAGAACAGGCGAGCTTTACTCAGGCTAGGAGCCTTAAGCTTACTTCTCGAAACAGCAAGGAGGGCATTTTCTGTGGATGCTATGGAGCCAGCTGAAGGCATTCTCTTAATTGTCGAGAGTTTGACGCTTGAAGCAAATGAAAGTGACAGCATCAGCGCCGCACAAAGTGCTTTGACTGTCAGTAACGAGGAAACTGGAACTTGGGAACAGGCCAAAAAAATAGTGCTTATGTTCTTAGAAAGGCTAAGCCATCCTTCGGGGCTGAAGAAGTCAAACAAACAACAAAGAAACACGGAGATGGTTGCTAGAATCTTGCCTTACTTAACATACGGTGAACCTGCAGCGATGGAAGCACTCATAGAGCATTTTAACCCTTGCCTTCAAAATTGGGCTGAATTTGATCAGCTTCAGCAACGTCATGAGGAGAACCCCAAGGACGAGACGATTGCTCAGCAAGCGGTAAAGCAGAGGTTTACTGTGGAGAATTTTGTGAGAGTTTCAGAATCTCTAAAGACAAGTTCATGTGGAGAGCGGTTAAAAGATATAGTTTTGGAGAATGGAATTATAGCTGTTGCTGTCAGACACATCAAGGAAATATTTGCTGTCACGGGACAGGCTGGCTTCAAATCTAGTGCAGAATGGCTTTCAGCTCTTAAACTTCCTTCAGTGCCTCTTATTTTGTCAATGTTAAGAGGATTGTCGATGGGGCATTTCCCTACCCAAACATGCATAGACGAGGGAGGAATTTTACCCTTACTTCATGCCTTAGAAGGAGTCCCTGGAGAGAACGAGATTGGTGCAAGGGCTGAGAATTTGTTAGACACACTCGCTGATAAAGAAGGAAAAGGAGATGGATTTCTTAAAACGAAAGTCCATGCATTACGAGATGCTACCAAAGATGAAATGAGGCGACGTGCACTAAGAAAGAGAGAAGAGCTCCTACAGGTAAATTTAAATAACCTGTCTCTCGCAAGGAAAGTAATAATTTGGTCTTGTGACAATGGTTACAAAGTTCTCTTTTGTAACAGGGACTTGGAATGCGTCAAGAGCTATCTTCTGATGGTGGTGAACGGATTGTGGTTTCTCAACCAATTCTCGAAGGTTTTGAGGATGTAGAGGAAGAAGAGGATGGATTGGCTTGCATGGTGTGCAGAGAAGGTTACAAACTCAGACCTACTGATTTATTAGGAGTATACTCTTACAGCAAACGGGTGAATCTCGGTGTTGGCACTTCCGGAAGTGCACGTGGTGAATGTGTTTACACTACCGTGAGCTACTTCAACATCATTCATTTCCAATGTCACCAAGAAGCGAAAAGAGCCGACGCTGCTCTTAAAAACCCGAAGAAAGAATGGGAAGGAGCTATGTTACGTAACAATGAATCTCTTTGCAACTCTCTCTTCCCTGTCAAGGGTCCCTCAGTTCCTTTGGCTCAGTATCTTCGCTATGTTGATCAGTACTGGGATAATCTCAATGCTCTTGGTCGAGCAGACGGAAGCAGACTCCGCCTATTGACATATGACATAGTCCTGGTAAGTTACAAAATCGGTTCTCATTAGTGATTACCAACCTCTCTCGGCACTGTGTGATTTGGTTAAGTAATTGTTTCTTCTACAGATGTTGGCTCGGTTTGCAACGGGAGCTTCTTTTAGTGCTGATTGCCGCGGTGGAGGAAGAGATAGCAATTCCCGTTTCTTGCCTTTCATGATCCAAATGGCTCGTCATCTTCTCGACCAAGGAGGCCCCACTCAGCGAACCAACATGGCGAAATCCGTTTCATCGTACATATCATCATCATCATCTACCACAACAACAACGCCATCATCAGAGTCACGGCCTCCAACTCCTGGATCTCAGCTGTCATCAACTGGAACCGAGGAAACAGTTCAGTTCATGATGCTAAACTCGCTTCTATCAGAACCATATGAATCATGGCTCCAACACCGTCGTGTCTTTCTCCAGCGTGGGATATACCATGCCTATATGCAACATGCTCATGGTCGAGCGGCCAGTTCGGGAGGCAAAACCCAAGACGTGGAAACCTTAACCGGCGAAGAACTTCTCACTATCGTGAAGCCAATGCTGGTGTACACAGGTATGATAGAACAACTTCAACAATTCTTCAAAGTGATGAAGAAAGCAGTCAACGTCGAGACGAGCAAGAAAGAAGGGACATCAAGTGGAATAGAGCTTGAAGCATGGGAGATTATAATGAAAGAGAAGTTACTGAATGTGAAAGAAATGGTTGGTTTCTCAAAGGAATTAATCACTTGGCTCGACGAGATCAATTCTGAAACTGATCTACAAGGAGCTTTTGATGTTGTGGGTGTTTTGGGTGATGTTCTGTCCGGAGGAGTTACAAAATGCGAGGAGTTTGTTAGATCAGCTATTGGCTGAAAATGGTTGGTCTTGTCGGAAACGACGAAGAGCTACACAATATATGTGTGTGTTTTATGCAGTCTCTTTGTTCTTCTGGATATTGTGATAGATTGTACTGTTTCGTTGTTGTAAACATGCAGACACTCGTTTTTGTGTTATTAATGCAAAACACAACCATAGTTGGCTCTTCTTGTTAATGCAAAGCCCTATTTGAACACTTTGGGTTAAAAAGTTGGATCTTTTTCTTTTTTTTTCAACCAAAGTTGGATCCTTTTAATGATTTGTTTTTTTAATATCTATTTTATTAAACAGATTAAATCTAATAGATTATTTTTTAAAATAATTTAATTTAAATATCTCTAATCAACCTATTAAGATATTAAATAAAACATAATATAAAATCTCAAAAGTATTTTAAACTAACAAAAGAAGATAACCACAAAACCTTAAAATTATGCACAATTCTAACAATGACTTAGATTAATATTAATCCTAATATATTTTATCGGCTATCAATCCTAATATTTTAATAACTAGATATTCTGAAACATTTGGTCACTTATTTAAGGAACATATAATTGAAATATGAAAAATTTAAATATAATATTTTTATAATTATGTTTGATATTATTTTAAAATTATTACTTTAAATTAAAGATATATCATTAAAAATAGAACCAATTAAAATATTTAGATCAATATCAAAATATTTAAATTTTAAATATAATTCTTTGTAGAGTGATGTATGATATTA
>OVAU01000508.1:0-18061 GCA_900406315.1 Biscutella laevigata subsp. laevigata
AAAAAAAGAAAAAAATGTTTATATTTACTTACTGATAATATCCGTGCATAGCACGGGAAAATACTAGTAAAAGTATAAACAATGTAAATTTAAGGGGTTTTTTTTGCAATAAAAGTGAGTCATGACAGATAGATTTGCCTCCTAGCGTCAGACAAGCTTTGATATCTTCTTGTTAATTTTTGTTTTGCTTTTTCTGTATTATTCACAAATCAAATGATTAGTTCTTATCCTCATTGATTATTTTATCCTAAATTAAGACAATAATATTAACAGTTATGACAATTATTTGTTTGATGAGGGAAATATTGGTATGCTCTCAAGGGAAAAAAATTGTTAGCATTAAAGATTTTTTTTTCTTCTAATTTTCTGTCAAAAATATTGATATGTTAAGAAGTTTTAAATTCTCAAATATTTTGTCAATTTTATTTTAAGTGATGCCTAAAGTTTTCTATATAAATAATCAGCCATGAATTAACTAATACAAAGTTAATCTGCATTAATATAAATAATAATTCTAGAAACTAAAAAATTAATTAATTTTGCATTAAGAATTAAAAACCTTTTTTCATCGAAACAATGTTGGTTAGGTTAAACATCATTTGAAATCCAAGAGAGAGAGAGAGAGTAACAATAATAATGATGTATATATATGTATATCATCCAATCATTTATTTTCTTACTCCACTTAATTACAATTTAGCAAAAAAATTAAAATACTAAATATGTATAAAAAAATTTAGCAACAATAAAAGTAAAACTTAGGACCATCTACATAACTTCGATTTCGATATTTTGTATCAAAAACGATGGGTAGCTTTAGTTTCCTTATTCACAAAAGTTGTCATTCTCTTCTTATAGATAAACATGTAATTTTTCTATTTATTTATTTGTTCTAATAACATTTGGTAATATTCCATTTTAAAGAATAGGAAATTATTCGTAGAATTTAATACATCTCGATCTCTTACATAAATGAAAAACACAACACAGAAGTGTATAATTCAAGAGAACAGAAATCTCAACTCATAAAACTTCTCCATTACGATGATGATGAACGAAGGTATTAGATTACGCTAAAACATTATTATTATTATTATTATTATGATTTGTTACGTGATTATTCATGATGTTTTTGAAGGTTGATTAATGATATATGTGTATGTCTCTTTTTATAATTCTCATTGTTTTAATAACTTGTTAATTTTGTTGTCAGTTTTTCGTCAGCATACTTCACCTTCGTACGGTTTCTTGCCATTTAAGCAAAGTCTAACCCTAAATTCCCGAGTGACCTACCGTGCTCGCCACGTGACTCCACAACTCTTCAAAGCACCGGATCCACTAGCGGGAGGGAACCGGAGTTCCAACCAATTAAGTTTTTGTGTTCGCATCTCCATTCAAAGCAACGATGCGGCGTTGTTATCGCCGTCAAAGAGCATATCAAGTGTCGAAGAGACGGTCTGTACAAGTTTTATTCAACTTCACATAATTTTATCTTCTTCTTCTGATCTTTGTGTGTTTATCTTCAGTTAACAATGTTGGTATCAATCGATTGATATGCATTAAACCAGTGTCATATATCGAACTTTTTAATTGTAGGTAATTGCATTGCCATTGCCAAAAAAGCCTCTTGTTCCTGGGTTTTCCATGTCAATTACTGTCAAGGTTTATGTCTAATATTTCCTGAACACACATACTATCTTTGATGTTTGTTGTTTGGGTAGACAATCAATTCTTCAGTTCGGTTGGGATTATTCGGATTTTCGGGATTTTTGGATTTTTCAAAATATGTATTCATTCGGTAAAAATCTCTATATCAGTGAGTATTATTCAAGTGTTTTTTTTTCATTTTTAAATCTGTTGAGTCCGAAAAATTTCTATACTAGTAGGAATTTAGATTTTATTTGGTTTTATTTTACATAAATAGCAATGTAAAATATTATATTAATTCTAATTTTTATTATACATAAAATGAAAACTTAATATATTTTACTAAAATATATAAATTTTTAAATAATTTTGGTTAATCATTCGATTTAATAGAATATGATATAGAAATATTTGTATAGGTTGGCTTTTTGCACGATTTTACCAACTCTATTTGTTATTTTAACTTGCGATTTCTTTTTGTGTAGGATCCTAAATTGCTTGCAGCTTTAGAAAAGAACATATCACGAAACGTTTCATATGCAGGAGCTTTTCTTTTGAAGGGTAATTATGAAACTGACTCATCTTGTTCCTTTTGGGATTGGAGTTCAACAGAGAATACTCTAAAAAAGTTGAAAATCAATGGGAAAAAACTGAAAGGCAAAGATTTGCTTAAGCGTATTCACAAAGTTGGCACACTTGCTCAAGTACGTGCCTTCTTCTTTTCTTATCTTCTTTTCTATCTGAAAAAACTTATAAACTATTTTCTTTATATAGATTTCAAGTATCAAAGGTGAGGAAGTCATTCTTATTGGTCAAAGACGACTTAAAATAACAAATATGGTAAATCCATGAAGTTTTGTGTGTAAACATTTCTTCTGTTTATTAAGTTATGATTCTCACATTGAGAAAATTACCATATTGTGTGTTGCTTTGTACAGGTGAGTGAAGATACTCTAACGGTGAAAGTTAACCATTTAAAGGTATGTTTTTGTTTCGACTAGGCTTGTGATTCGATTTTGTTTTTTTTTGATTTTTCAGTTAATTCGGGTGATAAATTCGTAACTGAATTACACCGATTAAAATTTTGGTTTGGTTATTGAGTAATTCGAATAATATAAATCTTTACCAAAATTAATCAAATTTTCAGTTTAACCAATTAATTTCATCTTGTTTTGGGTGTTTTTGAGTTATTCGATTCTGAGATTTTCGGTTTACTCGAGTAATTTAGTTATTTCCAAAATTTTAGTTTATTTAAATCAAATTTTGGTTAACCTATCCCATTTCAAGTTTGTGTCTGATCCATTATTATTGATTCGGTCCGAAATCGTGGGGATACTTGGAACCCTTAACCCTTGTCACATGTCTTTGTTATTTCTTTATAGGATAAGCCATACGACAAGGAGGATGCTGGTATCAAGGCAACATTCTCTGAACTTACTTCAACGCTTATGAATGTTTTAAACACCACTTCAAGCTGGAGAAGTCGAATTAACACATATATCGAGGCATGTTTCTCTTCATATCCAGGCAAAATTATATCAGCAAATCAATCTTAGTAAGTTTTCTGTTGAATTTTTCTTTAGCAAGGTGACTTCAATTATCAACACTTAGCCGACTTTGGAACTGGAATCTCTGGTGCTAACAAACATCAAATTCAGGAGGTTCTTGAAGCGCTTGATGTAAGCAGTTTTAACTTAACTAGTTATCTGAGATTACCTCAAAACATAACTTCTTATGTTGGGTTTTTTGGTTCCAGGTTCATAAACGTCTGAAGTTGACACTAGCATTGGCGAAAAAACAAGAGGAAACTAACATGATTCAAGTACTTCATTGCTTCATTCTTTGTAAATTGATTGTTTTGTCTATTAAGTGTATTAACTAAGTGTTCCCATGCAGGACAAAGACGACGAATCTTCACTCTGTGGTTAGTAATACTTGTCAACTACTACTATAGGAATGTGTCTGATTCTCTATAGTTCCAAGAGTTGTACATTGAATGTTTTGTCTGCAGATAAGATTAGGCTAAGGATTGACACTAATGTAGACAAGATTCCAAAGCATGTACTAAAAGTGATGGAAGAAGAGTATTCGAAACTGGAGAAGTCAGAAGACAGTTTTTTTGGCGATTCCGAGGCGACCTATAACTACTTGGATTTGTTAACCATGTTGCCTTGGGGAAAACTCAGGTTTTCACATTTACTTCATTCTCATTTCTTGAGCAAAGTTATTACACCATTTGCTTACTTTTCTTAATTTTGAGTTTCAGTGATGAGAATTTTGATATTGTACGAGCAAAACAGATTCTTGACGAGGATCATTACGGATTATCTGATGTAAAAGAAAGAATACTAGAGTTTATTGCTGTTGGAAGACTTAGAGGCACTTCAAAAGGTTTGTAATCTCTGCAATTCATAGATTATGTCCTAATTTTGTAATTTCTGAAACTGAGAGTTTGTGAAATATGTGAACAGGGAAGATCTTATGTCTCTCAGGACCTCCTGGAGTAGGTAAAACTAGCATTGGTCGGTCTATAGCACGTGCTCTTAACCGCGAGTTCTTCAGGTTCTCTGTTGGAGGATTGTCTGATGTTGGAGAGATCAAGGGGCATTGTCAAACATATGTTGGTGCCATGCCTGGAAAGTTGGTTCAATGCCTAAAGAGCGTGGGAACAGAAAATCCTCTTATTCTGATTGATGAGATTGATAAGGTATCTAAGCTTGTTAATATCTGAATTTTGCCTTATGGATTTCGTATTCAAAACTTGTTGTTTAACAGCTTGGAAGGTCACACAAGGGAGACCCAGCAAGTGCATTGTTGGAAGTTATGGATCCAAGCCAGAATGCAAATTTTCTAGACTTCTTTCTCAATGTTACTATTGACTTATCAAAGGTTTTTAACTCTTTCAGTTTCATAATAAGTGGCTATGTGTTTGTTTGATGTATGGTCTAAGACTAGTTTTATTGCAGGTTTTGTTTGTATGCACAGCAAATGAGATAGAAACGATTCCAGGTCCTTTGTTAGATAGAATGGAAGTGATTGATCTCTCTGGTTATATCACTGATGAGAAAATGCATATTGCTAGAGAGTATTTGGTGAAAACCACATGTAGAGATTGTGGTATCACGCCTGATCAGGTCCATTCTCTTCTCATTTCTGTTGCCATTTGATGTTATGAGAGATTTTGCTACAACTTTGTTTCTGTGATCTTTGCAGGTTGATGTGAGTGATGCAGCTCTTCTTTCTTTGATAGAAAATTACTGCAGGGAAGCAGGAGTTAGAAATCTGCAGAAGCAGATTGAAAAGATTTACCGTAAGGTTAGTTTCTATGAAGCTACTAATTATTAGAGTCTTAAGAATCTTGAATCGTTTGATCTTTCTTTTTGCAGATTGCTCTTAATCTTGTACGCCAAGGAGCAATTTCTTTTAATGTTGTTCCTGACACTGAAAAGGATACTAAAGCTTTGGTCAAGACTAATTCGAAAGTTAAGAAGAGAATGAATTTCGTTAACATTATGAAGATACTCGAACCAGCAACTGGGAGTTCAAAAGAATCAAAGCCTAAGCAGATCACAACAGCTAAAACGGTTGAGAAAGTTATGATTGATGAATCAAATCTTGCAGAGTATGTGGGAAAACCAGTATTCCACGCAGAGAAGATCTATGAACAGACACCAGTTGGAGTTGTGATGGGTTTAGCTTGGACATCAATGGGTGGCTCAACGTTGTATATAGAGACAACTTTTGTGGAAGAAGGAGAAGGTAAAGGAGGTCTTCATATAACTGGTCAGCTTGGAGATGTGATGAAAGAGAGTGCAGAGATTGCTCATACAGTTGCTAGAAGAACAATGATCGAGAAAGAACCAGAGAATCTCTTCTTTGCAAATTCAAAGCTTCATTTACATGTTCCTGCAGGAGCTACTCCAAAAGATGGTCCAAGTGCAGGCTGCACTATGATCACTTCTTTGCTATCACTTGCTATGAAGAAGCCTGTAAGGAAGGATCTTGCAATGACTGGAGAAGTTACCTTGACTGGTAGAATTCTTCCAATTGGCGGCGTAAGTAACACACTAGCTTAGCCATAATGAACAAAATCTTGATCTTTGCTATCATTTTCACTGTTAAGTTCACTGTAATGAACAAAATCTTGATCTTTCTCAGGTGAAGGAGAAGACTATGGCTGCAAGGAGGAACCGAGTGAAGATTCTAATATTCCCAGAGGCTAACCGTGCTGATTATGGTGAGCTGCCAGAAAACGTTAAAGAAGGAATCGAGGTTCATTTCGTTGATGAATATGAGCAGATTTTCAAGCTAGCTTTTGGCTATGATGACCATCTTAAGAAGTCTCACTTGTGATCTTCCTCTCTTTTTCTTATAACCCTTCTTGCTTTATCAAAGATTATTAAAGATTTTCAAGCTAGCTTTTGGCTATGTTCTTGTTCTTTTGACTATATATTATCAAAGATTTTAAAGATGTTTGATTACAAAGTTTTAGAATTTGGATCTAACAAGTTACAACATAAAGATGCAAGTGATGTGCTCTCTATACTCTTCGGTATCGAACTTCTTTCTGAACGTATTATCAACCCCAGCAGTCTACAAAAATCGAACCAAAACATAAAGCAAAATCAATTTCACATTGTTCCCTAACCTAAGTAGCTAGAGAGAATCAAAGAAACGTATGCTTACGTTGTTGATGGAAGCCATTGGAAAAACAACAAAACAAAGATAAATAATTTAATATAAATATTTTAAGCAAATCGGGTGTTTGGTCTAGTGGTATGATTCTCGCTTCGGGTGCGAGAGGTCCCGAGTTCGATTCTCGGAACACCCCGTTTTGTTTTTTTGTTTAGCCTGATATTTCCTTTAACGTATAAAAAACAATTTATTAAGAGATTGTTTTTGTCAGAAACATAAGAGAAGATCATTAACTAAGTCATCAAGTAAATCACACACAATCTCTTCTTCAATCTCAACTCCTTCCTCATATGTCTCTCTCTTGTAATCAAGCCAATTACCTTCAACACTGCTCATATCATTGTCAACAAGCTCATCCATCATAACCTTTCTCATCTTCTTCAATCTCTGAATCTCTTTCTTCACTTCTTCAGCTAAAATCTCTGTCCTTTCAAACAAAATCCCTTCTTTCCCAGACAATCCTTTGCAGCTTCCCATGAACATCTGCTCGCATTTGAGTGTTAAGCATTGATTCACAAAGTCAAACAACGTTTTCCTCTCCATCTTTCCTCTTGTATCTCTCTGCCTTTCGATTTCATTGAAAAGACTCAAAGGTAACATATCAGTAGCCATTCCTAAGGACAATTCTTTAACCAGCAGTTGGTTAGAGGCTATGATCTCGGTTATGTACTCGAGCTCCCAGTCATGGCCTTCCAAGAGTTCAGTTTCTCCAATCTCATGGTGAGATTCATTGCACGAATTTGAGAAACGCTTGCTGCAGGAGGTTTGGTGATCTACTTCTTCTGATACAGTGCGGTTATTGGGGAATGAATTACAGTCAGAAACTGATTCACTCTCTGATAGAACTTTGTCCAGATCATCTGATGGTGATGATATTGTTCCATTCACCCAATCCTTTGAAATGGAACCGGAAGACTCTTCTTCTTGGGTATGGCTACTGCATGATGACTCAATCTTAGAGGTTAGCTCTCTGAGCTTTTGCTCCAACAGAATATTTAGGGAATCACCATCGATGTTACTGAAACTAAGTGCAGCTTTTGTTTCTTGATCTGTCTTTTTATTGGACAAACCCTTGATTGGGGATGAGAAAGTGAACGATATGACATCCGTGTCCTTCTTTGGATCATTTTCGCCAGTCTTCGACCCACCATCAACAGTGATGTTACATTTAATCAGCTTTTCACCTCTTTTGATCCCTTTATCACTGAAGTTTCCTGGTTCTTGCACTCTATTTAGCGGTTTTTTGTTGAGGGGAAGATTCTTTTTCCGGGATAAAGATGAAGTATTGTTCTTTGTCATCGATGTTGCTGTAGAACAAGGTTGTTTAGATGTAGTTCCGCTTTCCACCAAAACCTTGTTTACAGATCTGTTGGTCACTTTGCTGCCTTTCTGATTTGAAAGAGACGTGGCAGCGAATTGGTTCTGTTTCTGCTTATTTGGCTTAATCACAGAAGATTCTTTGAGACCATTTTTCAGCACACGGTTCTTAGTTTCCATCTTCTCCTTTTGGCCTCTGTTGCCACTTGAGGGCATTGATCTGTCTTGCTTGTGAAGAGTATTGGCCTTGACATGTGCGGATACAGGAGGAGGCGGCTTCACTTTACCCTTCAAACCATCAAAACTGCTTTTGCCCATTAACTTTTTTGTTTCCTGTGTCTTGAATGATGATGTAGTTCTTCTTTCGTCCTGCTTTCCTCTTAAGTTGCGGGTACCATTCGAGATTAGTCCCTTTTTTGAAGCCTCTAGTTTCTCTTTCAAATCTCTAATACTTATTGGAGGTGATGAAGACAAATCAGATGATGAGAACCGTGGTTTAGCAGCTTTTCGAGGACTTGGTTGAATCATTTTCGAAGCTGCTTCCATTACATAAGCAGGGTTTCTGGACTGAACAAACCCAGAACTCCTGATAGGTGACAAGAGCCTATTGTGAGTAACAGAGATTGGTTTAGCAGACTTTGGGGGTAAAGTTTCTCTTTGAAAACGGTCAATAGGCCGGTTATGCTTCGTTCTTGAATCCAAGTGGTCCCAACAGATACCATCATAGTCAGTCCGGAGATTTACATAACCGAGACTCTCATATGCATCCCATGTGCTTGCCTTGCGCGAGGATCTGAGGAAGAATGGATCGAAATCAGGAATAGACCGAGGTTCCAGGGAATTTGACACAGGTAGAGACTCTAAACCCATGAGCCTTGCAACCACACTCGGAGCTTGGGAACTTTGTCCATCATCACTAGTAACAGTAGATGCAGACGAACTCGAGTCATCACTTCTCGGATTATAACTCGAACTCTTTCCAGTTTCATCAACCTCACTCTGTTAAAAAGAGATCAGATTAAAAACCATCTGTTCGTGTCATTCATTAAACTCAAAAGAAACAGCCTTACCTGAGAGAGCCATGGCTTTGAGGAGTTTTGTGTATTTTGTTTCTCTTGCGTTGGTTCTTCTAATACAAACAAAGAAGACGAAACTTTTGAGTCTATTGATTAAGAAGTCAAAGTAGCTAAACAAGAAGAGCATTATCTTCATCAACATATACACCTAAAGCCTTAAGCAAGCAGTAATTAACCGAGATCGTGAGAACAGATAGATCACTTTAGTTCTGCAGAAATTACCAGAGAGTTCGGAGATGTTCGAGGAGAAGAGCTTCTTCCGAGATTTACCAGACCAATCAAACAGATTATTCAGAAAACCTCCTCTGGATCGTTTCCTCTCAACAGCTTCCATTTCAATCATCTACATATCACATCAAATCAATTCCATGTACGAAATGCATAATTACTTAAAAATAGAGATTGGAGTTCGATTTCAGGACTCCAAATATTCATAACTGAAAAGATGAAATTTGGGTTTTAGTTTTTGGATCAAAAATGACAAAAGGACCAAACTTTGGATAGTAACGGTTACCAGTTTACAACATGATAAAACAGGAATACAGACAAATCAAATGATCTGTGCAAAATGAGTAGAATGGTACCTAATTCGAACTTTTTCTCAACCTTCAAGATAAAATGTATGCTCGGAGACGAATGCCCAGAAGTTTGATAAGAAAAATCTGTGATACTGAAGGTCGAAATCGTAAAGCAAAGAAAGCTTTTCACTTTTGCCTCTCTCTCTCTCACTGAGTATTCTTGTGTTTCTCAAAAAGGCAAATGGGAAAAAGACACGACGAGAAAGAAAACAAATCAGAGGAAACAAACGAAAAATTGAGATTTTTGAGAAGTGGGTCAGAGGAATAAGAAATGTAAAGAGAAAGAGAACAGATATCGATTGAGGATTTGAGTTTAGAGTAGAGAGACCTAAAGAATAAGAAGAAGAAGCGGATGGAGCTTGTGAAAACAGATGCAGAGTGTGAATTGATGTGACTAGAAGAGAGAGACTTTGAATTTTCCAATGTTATTTTTCTCTCTCTCTCTCTCTCCACCTCTGTAAATTATATATTAAATGTGTTCATTGTTTTCTGTAAACAAATACTAGAGAGAAAGACTTTTTGCCGATACGACTTTTCATTTTATCGTAAGAGAAATCTAAATCAGGAGCTCGTTTTGTTTATTAGCTCTAATTAAATATCTGTTAAATCAGTTTTGATTGAATTCCAAAAGTTAAAGTACTCATAACATTTCTAAGCAAATTGAATAGTAAAACTAGAGTATTTTTTTTTTTTTTTTGTAATAACTAGAGTATTCGTTAAAACAAAAAACAGAATACATACAACATTTTTTTATAAAAATATGATATCTTATCGTATATATAATCATTTATATATTATGTAATATATTAGCTTTTAAAATTATTTTGTGAATATGATACTCTAAAAATATTATTAGTTTAAATATAACCTATTTTGTGACAATACAATTTAATATATATGTGGATTCATTAAATAAATATAAAATAATTATTGAAAAACAAAATTTAGGTTTTTGTCGAGTTACTCTTGTGATGATATTATTCTTTATTAGACTAAAACTAATGTAATTAAAGTGAGAAATTATCTACTCTTTTTTGTCATTTAAATTTTTTTTTTTGTTTCTTTTTAGATGTGAAAAAAAAACCATAACAAAATATAGGGAAATATTCTTAACTACTAATACAAATCTAATATCCAATTTTCTATCTATTCGTAAATTTTGAATCGAAATATATCATAAAATCAAATATTAATTTAGAAGAAGTATATTATTATAAATATTTCGGATATTCTTTTTTTTTTGTTGTCGAAGAATGTTTCGGATATTCTTTCCAGGGTCATAGCTATTCTTTGTTAAATTTATTAATTGACTAGCGAACCAATAGGCAAAGGGAACGACTGTTACCCTGTCGTTTTAGCTTCAAAATCCAAAACAAGTGTTACATACCGCACTTAAATTTATAATTGTTAAATATTGAATCATCACCAATGACACAAGAAAATTTATCTCAAATCTCTGTTGGAAACAGTCTGACTGACATCAAATAACAAAGAAATGATTAAGACAAAATAAATGTGACTGATTCGTCATGTCATTATCTAATTTAATACTAGATAATAATGTATATACATACATGACCTAGTAGGTTTTTATCTATTTATAATGAAATTCTGGTAACTTATACAAATTGTGAATTAATTATAGATTTGAGACGTTATTAATATCCCAAACAGAATTTGGGCGGGAACGAATCAGCACGCGTTGCTGTTTTTTTTTTGTTTCTTCTCCCTAAATTGTCTTACGGATTCGAATTTGTACAGCTAGTAATTTAAAGACTCTTTTAACCCTGAAAATACATATGTATATAGCGTGAGTCTCTTTCTTTGCTTTCGTGGAAATTTGATTTTTCTCGCATAAAACCGTCCAAATCTGATAACCAAGCGGAGATCAAAGAGCCGAATGATGTCAGTACGGAGGAGCGGGTACAAGGCGGTGGTTGACGGAGTGGGAGGACGACGGCGAAGAGAGGACGATATGGTCGAGATCCGCAAAGCTAAGAGAGAGGAGAGCTTGCTTAAGAAGCGACGCGAGGCTCTTCCTCATTCTCCCTCCACCGTCTCTCTTGATCAGAAGGTCTATTGATATTTGTATTTCTTCACGAAATCTGGATAGATTGATAAAATTCTGCAGTTAATTTCTCTATGCGATAGAGGTTTTGATGACTGTCGATTCTTTGATGCATGCTTCTCGTGTTAGGATTAGTGAAACGATCTATCAAAATTCTGGTCGAATACTGGTGTCTCTACCTTTCTTTCTTTCCGATTCGAGTCACTATGTGCGGTCTGACTACTCGACACGCCGCATTGTGAAATTTGATTTCAAGTTTACATTATCCTATTATGATTGCTTGACCTTGGATTTTTGTGCTAGTAAATTTTGGTTTCTAGAGAGTTTGCAAAATGTACCTGAAATTTTAGTGCTAGCATTATCAGAATGAGCTATATAGCTTTTCTAGGTTGGACTTGACTTATTACGGATCTTCCATGCTCTTTGAAATCCCCCACTATGATCAGCTTCACGAGTCCAGACTTTCCATATTTAGTTCTGATCAGAAGTCTTCTTTTGTATATTCTGGATTGTGATACTAGTTGTTTGAAATTCTCAGATTGGAAATTTACCTTTTGTATACTGGATTTTTGTTCTTTTTGTTTTTGAGTAGTTTGTTTATTCGATTGGTTACAGTTGATAAGCTGTATTTGGTCTGACAAGAGGGATCTGTTGATTGGGGCAACTACTCAGATCAGAACGTTGCTTTGTGGTGGTGAGAGACATCCCCACTAACTTAATTACTAACAGATTTGTTACCTAGGTTGTTAAAACATGCGCAAGCTTTTAGAGCCATGTCTGTTTATGATGACATTGCTATATGAGCTATAACAACATTTTTACCATTTCTTATTTTAGACTGCAATGAGCTGAGAAATTATTGTAATGTCATTGCTGTAATGTATTACTATGGCGACATGATGCTGCAACTTTGCATTCTAATATGAAAGTAAAATTAGAGCGACATATTCTCTCTTTCTAATGCTATAAACGTTCTTTTGGTAGAAATGTTTAATGCACGTGTTGAAGAAGTTATACAGGCTGGTTTGGTTCCACGCTTTGTGGAGTTCCTTACATGGGATGACTCTCCTGAGCTTCAGGTTAGGTTCAATACACCCATTCTTCAATCTGGTTTTATCACTAGCTTCGCAAGGTTGATATTTCTTTGATGCATGGAAAAAAAATCTTTAGTTTGAAGCGGCTTGGGCTTTAACCAATATTGCATCTGGAACATCTGAGAACACCGAAGTGGTGATCGATCATGGTGCTGTTGCAATACTAGTGAGACTTCTCAGCTCGCCACACGAAAGGGTCAGGGAGCAGGTATAATGAAGTGGTAATTGATCATTACCTGCTAATGATAGGCGGTTCTCAAATACTTATGTCTGCTTTGAGCCGATGGTTGCTTCTGCAAATTATTAATTTCTAAGATCAATAAACAGAACGCATAATACATTAAATTTATTGCTAAACAGAGGAAACAAGTTTAGAATGAAAAAGCTGAGTGTGTTGTTCCTCTCCCACTTTC
Organism: Biscutella laevigata subsp. laevigata; assembly: GCA_900406315.1. Lineage (NCBI taxonomy): Eukaryota > Viridiplantae > Streptophyta > Magnoliopsida > Brassicales > Brassicaceae > Biscutella > Biscutella laevigata. The sequence goes on from OVAU01000508.1 coordinate 12,889, forward strand.
CAGTTGCAACTCAGTTGTATTCTTCTTTGTTCTTGGGCAATCAGGTTGTCTGGACATTAGGAAATATTTCTGGAGACTCTCCTAGATGCCGTGATATAGTCCTTGGGCATGGAGCTCTACCTTCTCTGCTGTTGCAGTTGAATCATGGCGCTAAACTTTCTATGCTAGTCAACGCAGCTTGGACTTTGTCTAACCTCTGCAGGGGAAAGCCTCAGCCTCCGTTTGATCAGGTAAGTTTTGATTCAAAATGAATTTTGTTATAGCTCCTCTTTCTCTTGTACTCTCAATGCTTTTGTACAGCAGGTTTAGAGGTGTTAATTCGCTTCAGTCCAAATTATGGGGATCAACATCTGTTAGAACTGACAATTTAATACTGCAAAACCGTTGGTTACAGGGGAACTTGAACGTTTTGTTATGCCACTAATAAATACATTTAGAAAAACTTTTACTCTCTCATTCGGGTTGATCGATCCACACTGACGTATTGGTTCATATCTGCTGAGCTTTTTTGTGTGTTGTTAGTAATTTATGTGGATATGATGAAGGTCGTATTCTTTCAGTCGTCTCAGTTATTATCATATGCCTGCAGGTGAGTGCTGCATTACCAGTTCTCGCACACCTCATTCGACTAGATGACGAGGAAGTCTTGGCATACGCGTGCTGGGCGCTGGTGTATCTCTCTGATGGTTCAACTGAAAAAATACAGGCCGTGATTGAAGCCAATGTTTGTGCGAGACTTATTGGTCTTTCTGCGTGAGTTTACAAAACTTAAGCTAACCAAGTTTACCCTGAGTCATAGATTCTGATGTCTTTTGCTTTCTGAACAGCCACCGTTCGCCTTCGGTTCTCATTCCTGCTCTCCGCACCATTGGCAATATCGTAACTGGAGACGATAGTCAAACTCAGGTCAATATGGGCACGTATAGAAAGTTACTATTAGAGATTATTTGATCCCTTCTCTCTTTTTCCTGAATCTTCTACTATTACTGGTTTTTTGCTATTAATCTTTGTCAATTAAAACATAGGATAATATTTGTTTCTGAATCACAAATTTGTTCCTCAGAACTTTTTTCTTTGTGATCTTCTTAGCATATACTTGATCTTCAAGCGCTCCCATGCTTGTTAAATCTTCTAAGGGGATCCTATAATAAGACCACCAGGAGGGAAGCTTGTTGGGCAGTCTCTAATATCACAGCTGGTTCTCGATCACAGATTCAGGTTAGGAAATATATAATATTCAATTATTATCCGCTTATAATCCATGCGTTGCTTGCTCTCATATTTACGTCTTCACTAATTTACTCCTTTTAGGCTGTATTTGATGCTGATATGTGCCCAGCACTTGTTAATCTGCTCCAAAACTCTGAGCTCGATGTCAAGAATGAAGCTGCTTGGGCTATCTGCAATGCTATAGCCGGAGGCTCTCACAAGCAAATCCTGTGCGTGGAATAAAACCTTTATACATTTTCTCACTATAATTGGTTTAAATCACATTCCCAAGACCATGATATGAAGAAATATTTTTGCAAACGCGTATGGATCATTTTCTTTCTTTTCGAATCTTGTCAGGTTTCTTGTAAAGCAAGACTGCATAAAACCGTTGTGCAGTCTTCTTACATCTTCAGATGCTCAAATCGTCATGGTTTGTTTAGAAGCACTAGAGAAAATACTGAAGGTGGGAGAAGTTTGTAGCGTAAGACAAGCTCAAGGTGTTTACCAATGTCCTCAATCAAATGTAAACCAACACGCTCAGCTAATAGAAGAGGCCGAGGGACTTGAGAAAATTGAAAGCCTGCAATCTCATGAGAACAACGACATCTATGAAACAGCGGTGAAGATTCTAGAAACATACTGGATCGAAGAAGGAGAAGAAGAAGATCAAGGGAAACAAGACATAATATATTTCCCATTTGACAACTGTGCAAACATGCCAATACCCTCAGGTACTCTCAGTGACATGTACTGCGGACCCTAAGAGGTAATGCTCTTTTTTGCTTACGCATTATAGACTAAGTTTTGTTTTAGATCAGAGTCTGATTTGTTGTCTTTTTTACACTGATATAAAAGCTTTTTATTGCTTGTTTGATTTTTTCTGAAGATTCAGGAGAATCAGCTTTGGGAAAATCATTCACTCATCTAATTCGTTCATACACAAACTAAATATCGAGGTTAGAGATTTCATTATTTGCTTTGTATAAAACTGACAATGTTGGTCTGTAGTAGTAGTATAGTTTATATTCTGGAGCAAACGGTACAGTTATATAAGCTCTCTTCTCCATAGTTAATATCTTCTTTACACGTAAATAAACAAAATATAAACTCATCAAAACCTAAGTTACAACCAGTCTCCATGTAAACCCCCGAGGAGAGAACTATGTTTTGATATAACAGAAGAAGCTGCAGCGAAAGCCACCGAGAGACAACAAGTCGATACATTTGATTTTTTTGTTCAGACCACTTTGTAGATACAGATTCGAGTTTCAATAGAACTAAAAAGAATGTGGGACTATACTTTTTCTTGTGTCAGAACAAAATCTCCTTGAGGATTAAGAGTACTAGCATAATGAAACAGAGGATTACAAGAACAGACGCACACATCACAATACCTCCATTTCTCTGTGTACGTTCTGCCTGTTGAGAGATTCACAATAGATTGTTCTTAAAACATTTAGTAATGAAGTATTGAGAGATATTTACACAACACTGTACCTTTTGTAGCTGTTTGAAACCATCTTCAACTGTACTAGCAACGTTCTGGATATTATAATCAATCCGATCAACTATAGTACCTTGATCTATCACAAGTGTAGAAAGATCCTTCATGATCTGAGCAAGCTCGTTTACTGATTCAACAACCTGTAAATTACACAGAACAAGAAACAAAAGTTACGAGATTGTGATTGTTTATAATAACCAAAATTAGTAACAACTAAATGAGCAAGCACTAGCCTGTTGTATCTCTTTCTCCCTCTCTACTGATATTTCCTCGCTCTTTTTTATCTTGCTCATTTGACGCTCACTAAATACCTGTAATGAAATTCTCATATTGTAATTTACAGAAACACATAAGATGAACAATGGTTATAAGATAAAGGAGTCATACAATATCATCGAAGTCTTCATCTTCTGCTCTATATCTGCTTCCGTTTAGATTCATCTCTAAATCCGCTCCATCCTGATGATACGTCACAATGTCAAAGCTTACCAAAAAAAGTACAAATGATTTACAAGAGAATCTATAAAAATTATGTAAGCAGAATATATAGCATAGGAAATGTACAGAGCATCATTTCACACCTCTTTCTGCAGTCTCAATCGTTTCAAATATGTAGACTGTTTCTTGCGAAGCTCCATAGAAAGGTTTTGGAGATCAGTAGCAAGAGACCGCTGTGATAAACACACACAAGACTTTCAAAGTAAGTTCAGACGATAAAGATACACGTTTAAGTGAACACATGGATTCAAATACCAACCTGAACATTTTTCCTGACATTTGAATCTTCAGAAGGCCCAGAAGCAGACAGCCGCTGAAGTTGCTTCTCAGATTTTCTCAATAAGAAAGTTATCTCTTGTGTCAAAGACTCAATTTGGTGTTGATCTTCTTTATCATCCCCAAACGAAGGCATCAACGCTTTTGCATGAGCCTTTCCCAATTCAGCCATTTTGGTCCTTGCTCGCTGAATGTTCACTGAAATCTCCTCAGAGAAATCAACCCAGTCTGGTGGTAATCCTACTGTTACTGTACCTCTACAGACACATTGAAGAAAATAAGCAACAAAATATTCAGCTTCAACAGATAAATCCACAGAAACGCATACAATTTCTTCAAAATCCATCAGAAACATTCTTTCTCAGGAAGATTTTAATTTCCGCTTAGTCAACAACTAACTTCAAAATTCTTGAGCTAAACCACAGTAGCAGCTACATGAAGTGATACATTTCTTATACAGTCACTAAGATGCTAACATCGCAATGTGAGGAAGAGAAGTACCTGGAATTCCCTGGATCCTCGGTACTGACTTGAGCATAAGACCGATTTGGATTCAATAGAGAAGTGCTAGCCATCTCGATCACCGGACCTAAGCCGGATTTAGCTCCCGACGACGAATTCGTCTCCATAGGAGCACGGACGCTCCTCAGAGAGTTTCTGTACTTAGTAAACAGGAGCGTACGATTCCTCGTCGCCATAGCAGCTAAATATTAAACTCTAGAAGAATCTCAGTTACACATACAAATCGAGAATAGCCAAGATATCGGCGTCTAGATAGATTTTCGCTTCCCCTACGACCGGAAGCTATTGATCTGACCACGATCGTGGTTTCATCACTGGCAAGTCAAGAAAACAAAGCGAATTTTCGCGCCAAGGAAACGATAACGGAAAATTTCCGGCGAGATCAAAGTCTCCGACGGAAACTGAGCTCCTAGATTTACGAAATTAATTTTTCCGAAAACTTCAAACAGAGAATAAAAAACAAGTAGTTGACCAAAGAAATACAAGCAGAGAAAGGTGAGTCATATAAGTCGTATATAGAGGATGATACCGTCCTAACTTCTCGAAGACGCACTGCTTGCCGTTTTGTTGCTGTTGTTCTCCAACTTGTAGGCGAACGGCAAGGCCTTTGTTTAGGTTCTCTAATGGGCCGGTTTCATTGGTGGCCCAAATTCAATATTATATCAGAATACAATAAAGCCATCAAATGTTGTTTATCCATCTAACCACAACTTATTAAAACTTACTGTATATGGAAACGACAAAATGAAAAAATTCTTTTATCCTCTATCGAACCTAACCTAACCGAACCAAATTTTTTGAAACGAAGTGAACCGGAATTTACAGTTTTGATTCAATTCAGTTTTGAATCAATAGCGGATTGGAAGTAATGAAATGTGTTCAATAATTGATTCGCCAAAATTTATTATCAGAAAATTGAAATTAAACCAACATTAAACTAAAATTTGAAAAATGATTCAAATTAATCGAAAGTACCCGACAAAATCGATCTGACTATCTGAAATATTCGAAAAAACTCCAAATTATTTTAAATTATCTTATTAAACCAAAAAGTATATTAATTTGGTAGAATTTTAAAATTGATTTGGATTTGGTTTGATTTTATATAAAATAGTAAAGTTAAAATAAATAATTTAAATTAATATTATATGATACATTTAA
>OVAU01000509.1:0-19972 GCA_900406315.1 Biscutella laevigata subsp. laevigata
AACTAATGATTTATATTTTTAATTTTTATTAATAATTTTAAAAAATTGTTAGAAAGTAATTAAATAAATCCAACATATTTCTATTCATATTTTTATTTAATATCTTAATCAGTTAGTTAGAGATATTTTAGTTTACATTTAAATTTTATTATATTATTATTATCCATATAATAAATATGGACGAAAATTAAATGATTATTATGATTATTTAATTAAATATTTTTATATAATACCTTAGTTAGTTGGTTTGCGACATTTAATTTAAATTATTCTGGAAGATAGTCCACTATTACTTTTTTAAGTAGATAAACCCTGTTTTAATAGATTAAAGAGATGTAGAGAGTTAGATTATCAACATTTTGGAAATTCTTAATTAATGACATAATTTTGTTGTCTTCAAAAGTCATAAGGGAAGTCAGTACCAAACCTAGACTGCAAACCAACAGAGCAAAACACCAGGCATAACTAAGCTATAGGAGTCTCCAAACACACGAACATTAAACAACATCATCGAAAGAGTACGGAGCTTTTGCAATCGATACCAGAGTTTCTATTGCTTGCATTTCTGCTTCAAGTGTTGAAGACTTCTGCTTCAAGTCTTTCAACTCTTCCTCCATTTCTTGAAGCACAGTCTCATTAGCCTCAAGATTCTCCTGTTTTTTCGACATTTCATCAAGTTTTTTCTCCAACCAATCCAGTTTAAATCCAGCGTCTCTCAACGATCCAAGTGCAACATAAGCATCAGCCAGATCATCCTTGGACATTTCTTGAGGTAACTTGCACATAATCTCAATCAGACCGAGTAGTAAACTCATGTAACATGTCTTAAGAATTGGATCCTTTGGTCGGAAATCAGATGCAATCTGTGGATGTCTTTCAAACATACGGCTAACAACTTTTGCCTGTGATTCAAAGAACAGACTTAGGAGAGGACACAGAAGAACAATATTGTATAGTACACATTCTTTATATACCTGTGAAGGAAGCAGTTGAAAGCCATGAACTTCCATGGTTTCTACTATTGTTGAAGTTTCCTCAGATACATCTAATTTTCCAATAACTTCAAGAACATCTATCTCTACAACAATTCTGAGTTCGCCGTTTACCAGAAACCCACTATCTTTGGCATGGATTTCACTAAGGGGAAACATATAATCACTCCCCCATCCTGAAGCCTTCTGATCAAACCAATACTCCCAATCTGTAAAAGTAACAAAACAAAGTTCATTTTAAGAGTTGGCACATCAATTAAAGCATTACATGAACTAAGCTCCCGAGGATATTGGCACAATCACCCTTGAGAAACACAGAACGAGCTTTACTCGGTCCAATATTTAAAAGGTTCATAAAATCTGAAACCTATCAAAGGGAGTGTGGAGGAGGAGGAATAAGTTACCCCTTCGCCGAGAGAGATTTTCCGAACGTTGATTTACCAAAACAAACCAAACTTTTGCGTGTCTTCTCCATCCATTAGGAAGTGATCCAAAATTAGCAACTTCCAGAAACAGAGACAAGTGATCAACATTATTTCCTTTGGGATAGGCAAAAATAGTCCTGCAAGAAACACAAATTGAAATAATCATCAGAAAAATCTTAATTTGGGTGAAGCCATTAGAAGAATAAGTTTTAGTCTTTTTACCATTTGCAGCCACCTACAAGGAAATGATCAGAATATAATTTCTCAGATGGCAAAGAGGGGAAATTCTTAAGCACCCAAGTGATCTTCTTCTTAAATTGCTTTTCCATTGATAATCAACCTAACAGCAACATGAACTTTTGTTAAGGACTTGGTTTGACATTGATGTGATGGAGATTCAACTTCCAATCAAACTAGAATAGCTTGAAACAGAATTATAACCTTTTAATTATATCGCACACATAAATCTACAAAGCCTTAAACTACAGAGAGCTTGAGATTATACTACACATATTCAGAGCCTAAAACTGCATTTGTTCACTAGTGATATTGAGGAGAAAATCTTGTGCTCAAAAGCGAAGGAACATGACTAATGATAATCATTCGAAAGATACTGAGCTATAGACTAACCTTCAGTTTTACGAAAAGAAGAAGAGACAAAAGAGACAATACTTGCAGTGTTGGTGAGAGAGATTTGTCCTTTGAGTTCTCTTTCCCCTAGCTGAAGCAGACATATATACTAAAACAAAAAAAAGCATGCATTCGAATAGTCTTATTGCCTCATCGTAACTTGAACATGTTTTAATTACAGATTAGTAACTGGTACAGTGATTTAGGTTAATGGGAGTCACTTGATTGGCCGTGACTCTTGGTGTGCCAATCTCTTTAAAAACGCTAATATTTTGCCTGTTCATTAAGAAACTGGCTTTTCCGTGCCCATCTTGATTAAAATTAATACTACTGAATTAGTTCAGACCCATAAGACTCATTATGAAACCTATAGACTGCAAACCAACAGACCAGAACACCATACATAACTAAACTCCAGGTGCCTCAAAAGACACGAACATTAAACAACATCATCGAATGAGATAGGAGCTTTTGCAACCGACACCTTCACCTTCTTCTTCTCCACCAGAGCTTCCATGGCTGAACACTTCTGCTTCAACTCCTTCAACTCTTCCTCCATTTCTTGCAGTCCAGTCTCACTAGCCTCCTGATTCTCCTTTTTTCCCAACACTTCATCAAGTTTCTTCTCCAACCAATCCAATTTAAATCCAGCATCTCTCATGGATCCCAATGCAGCATAAGCATCACACAGATCATCATTGGACATTTCCTGAGGTAACTGACACATAGTCTCAATCAGACTAAGTAGCAAACTCATGTAACCTGTTCTAAGATTTGGATTCTTTGGTCGGAAATCAGATGCAATCTCTGGATGTCTTTCAAACATACGGCTCACATATTTTGCCTGTGATTCAAAAAGGGTTGAATAAAGTAGAATGTATATATCACAAAGCAGACTTAAGAGAGGGCACAGAAGCAGACTTACCTGTGAAGGAAGAAGTTGAAAGCCATGAACTTCCATGGTTTCTATTATTGAAGTTTCCTCTGAAATATCTAATATTCCAATAACTTCAAGAATATCTATCTCGACAACAATTCGGAGTTCACCATTTACAAGAAACCCACTATCTTTGGCATGAATTTCACTAAGAGGAAACATAGACATACGACCCCAGCCTGGAGTCTGCTGCTCAAACCATTCCTTCACTTCTATTAAAGTCACAAAAAAAAAATTCATTTTAAGAGTTGTCACATCAATTAAAGCACACTACATGAACAAATATCCTATGAATATTGCACACAAACAACCTTTGAAAAACACATATCTCCAGACTCCAGTCCAAAACGAGCCTTACTCGGTCCAAGACTGAAAAGAGTTCATAAATTTTGAAACCTATCAAAGGAAAAAAGTTACCATTTCTCTGCGAGAGATTTTCCGAACGTTGATTTACCAAAACAAAACAGAATTTTGCGTGTCTTCTCCATCCAGTAGGAAGTGATCCGAAATTAGCAACTTCCAGAAACAGAGACAAGAAACCAGCAGCATGATTTCCTTTGGGATAAGCAAGAATATTCCTGCAAGAACACACGAATGAAATATTCATAAACAAAACCTTAATTTGGGCGAAACCATTAGAAGAATAAGTCAATACTCTTTTACCATTTGCAGCCACCTACAAGGAAATGATCAGAATATATTTTCTCAGATTGCAAAGAGGGGAAATTCTTAATCACCCAAGTGATCTTCTTCTTAAATTGATTTTCCATTGATAATCAAATTCAAACTAGAAGGAACATGAAGAAAACTTTTGAAATAGGAGAATCCAATAACAATCTCAAGCCTACGTTACCAAATTTGAGTATGGAATCGATATAGGAATCTGTTAGGTTTTCCCTGATTCTTCGGTAAATCTTAACAATCTGTAACAAACTGATATTTATAGACGTGATACATGAGAACGAATCCCTCGCGGAATTTAGATAGAATGGCACCGTAAAGCATTTATTTGGGTTAATTCTTGCTCGATTCTTTCTTCTCTCGGCCAGATTCTTCTCACCTTGTCATCGTCTCTCCGCAAGCTACTTTCATGCTCTTCTTAATTTTTCAATAATAAATAAAGTTAATGATCACTGAATGGTGATCTTTGTTGGTTTATATGTTTTGCAACAAAAAACAAAATTCAACTAAACCAAACTTTTCGTTTGTATAGATTCTAAACCGAAAACATGTTTAATCGTCTGGTAGGTAAACAATCTCTTTAGAGTCGCTATACAGATTCCGAAAGCAAGTAAAAGATGGAACGAGAGATACAGACGTTACAAGACAAGGCAAAGTAGTGGTACTTCGACTTGTTAGCCCTGCACGTGACCACATTAGATTACGATAACTATTGTTAGTAGAGCCCAAAGTCAAACTCTAAAGAGCTGTTAAAATATAGAACAAGTTTTATACGTGTTGGGTCATCAATATCTCCACTGCTACGGTTAGATCATCGTCTGCAGCAGCAAGCGCAACCTCCACTTGTGTCTGAAGTAAGACATTCTTCACATTTGTTTTGTTAGGTTGGGTATGAATCAAGAAACGTACCCTTTCGAAGCCCATGGCGACGAGTTTCTGGATTTGTTCTTCCGAAGCAGTAACACGTCCCTGTGTCTTAACAGCTCAATCAGAGGAAAGCTTCTCGAAGCTATATACGGATTTTGGTCTGAGACGAGTATCTAAGAGAAGGACATTAACCTGGGATTGAGGCGGGACTGCTGCGCTAGCTATTGGGACCTGTCTGCACAATGAGACATGTGCGTGAGGTTCAAAGAATGGTGTACTAAGCTGATAAACATGTATAAATCAAATACCTTGGCTCGGCCATGGTGGTGGCAGTAGCATCAGAAAGGCGGTCTGTGCTGTTGCTATTTTCCAGCAGCCTAGCATGGAGGTTTGGGTCTGTTTCTCCAGCTGGAGTGGTTGGATCGCGAGCAGTGCTAAGAGTTCTACCTCTTTCCGGAAATCTATTGTCCTCGGAGGACTGCATGTGAGTAATATGGTTAGATGTGACTCTAAACAACCCAAGGAAAAGGAAAGAAACTGACAAGATTATCATGTAAGTACCTGATTAGATGCTTCCCTCTGTGGCAACCACGAAGACAAAGATCTCCAAGCATTACCTGTAGAGAAATCACTGTTCAAAGAAAGCTGTCATTAGGATGTTCTCTAGGCAAACAGTTCAGTCTTTCACATGTTCTTAGGGAATCAAACCTGGATGTTGTGTTCTGAGCAGAATAAGTGGGCATGTAGCTGGAAGGGTTCCCACCGGTGCACATAATGAATTTGGGCTGCCTTATGCAGCTAGACTGGAAAAAGAACAATGGATCTAGATGAGTGACGATTAACTCAGAGAGTAACAACTCAGAGCCTCATGTCATAGTACAGCGAAACTAGAAAGTAAATGGCAATTAACGTTGTAGTAAGTAGCTGCAAATAAAGTGGTACGACTTTTTTTTTTAGATGGCTTCTCAATTAACAAAAGAAAGCAAACTTCATGATCATCTGAAGTAATTACCATCCAGGAGGCTGACTCAATGTTGGAGAAAAATGAAGAGCCGGGCATCAAGAAATTGAAAGGCCATACGAATCTGAAATCCAAAGGGACCAACATATTATCTGCAACAGAAACTGCAGTTTAAGAAGCAGAAGACAATGACACAGGAAAAAAAATTATACATGAAAATCCAGACAGGATGCCACAGAGATGCCCGAGCAGTGAAACATTTGACATGAGAAGCTGGAATACTATCAATAAGATCCATGGATATCTGCAAATGGACAAAAATTTACATCATGTGTGCATCAGGAAATGCAGGTGGACATTAAAGTGCTGAAAAGAAGGACAATTAGCTCGCAGTTTAGCGGGCACGTTGAAGAGACCAAACACACTGCAAAGAAAGAAAGTAGCAAATCAAGTAATAAAAGATGCCTCATAGATACAAAGCCTTAAACTACAGAGAGATTGAGATTATATTACACAGATTCAGAGCCTTAAAATGCATTTGTTGACTAGTGCTATCGAGGAGAAAATCTTGTGCTCAAAAGCGAAGGAACATGACTAATGATAATCATTCGAAAGATACTGAGCTATAGACTAACATTCAGTTTTACGAACAGAAGAAGAGACAAAAGATAGTAACACTTACACAGTTGGTGATGAAGATCTGTCCTCTGAATTTTCTTTCCCCTTAAGGAGAACCAGACATATATATATACAAGATAAAAATGCATGCATTCGAATAGTGTTATTGTCTCATCGTAACTTGATTATGCCTTAATTACAGATTAGTAAATGGTCTAGTGACACTATGTGTTCCAATCTCTTTAAAGACGCAAATACTTCGCCTATTCATTAAGAAACTGGCTTTTCCGTGCCCATCTTAGTTAAAATTAATACTACTAAATTAGTTCAGACCTCATAAGACTCATTATGAAACCTATACAAACCAACATACCAGAACACCACGCATTACTAAACAACATCATCGAATGAGATAGGAGCTTTTGCAACAGACACCTTCACCTTCTCCTTCTCCAACAGAGCTTCCATGGATGAACACTTCTCCTTCAAGTCCTTCAACTCTTCCTCCATTTCTTGCAGTACAGTCTCACTAGCCTCCTGATTCTCCTTTTTCTCTGAAACTTCATCAAGTTTCTTCTCTAACCAATCCAATTTAAATCCAGCATCTCTCATGGATCCCAATGCAGCATAAGCAGCACACAGATCATCATTGGACAATTCCTGAGGTAACTGACACATACTCTCAATCAGACTGAGTAGCAAACTCATGTAGCCTGTCTTAAGATTTGGATTCTTTGGTCGGAAATCAGATGCTATCTCTGGATGTCTTTCAAACATACGGCTCACATATTTTGCCTGTGATTCAAAAAGGGTTGAATAAAGTAGAATGCATATTCAAAGAGCAGACTTAAGAGAGGGCACGGAAGCAGACTTACCTGTGAAGGAAGAAGTTGAAAGCCATGAACTTCCATGGTTTCTACTATTGAAGTTTCCTCTGAAGTATCTAATTTTCCAATAACTTCAAGAACATCTATCTCGGCAACAATTCTAAGTTCGCCGTTTACCAGAAACCCACTATCTTTGGCATGAATTTCACTAAGAGAAAACATAGAATTACGACCCCAGTTGGGAGCCTTCAGCTCAAACCATTCATGCACTTCTATAAAAGTCACAAAACAAAATTCATTTTAAGAGTTTTCACATCCACTAAAGCATTACATGAACTAAGCTCGTCTTGATATTGGCACAAACACCGTTCAAAAACACATATCTCCATCTAATACTGAAAGGTTTATAGAATTTGAAACCTATCAAAGGGAGTGTGGAAGAGGAGGAAAAAGTTACCACATCGCTGCCAGAGATTTTCCGAACGTTGATTAACCAAAACAAAACAAACTTTTGCGTGTCTTCTCCATCCAGTAGGAAGTGATCCAAAATTAGCAACTTCCAGAAACAGAGACAAGAAACCAGCAGCATTATTTCCTTTGGGATAGGCAAGAATTTTCCTGCAAGAACACACGAATGAAATATTCATAAACAAAACCCTAATTTGGGCAAAACAATTGGAAGAATAAGTTTTTACTCTTTTACCATTTACAGCCACCTACAAGGAAATGATCAGAATATATTTTCAGAGATTGCAAAGAGGGGAAATTCTTAATCACCCAAGTGATCTTCTTCTTAAATTGATTTTCCATTGATAATCAAACTCAAACTAGCAGGAAAAATAAAGAAAACTTTTGAAATAGGAGAATCCAACAACAATCTCGAGCCTACGTTACCAAATTTGAGTATGGAATCGAATGATAGAATATAGGAATCTGTTAGGTTTTCCTTGATTCTTCTGTAAATCCTAACAATCTGTAACAAACTGATATTTATACCATGAGAACGAATCCCTCGCGGAATTTAGATTGAATGCCACCGTAAAGCATTTATTTGGATTAATGAGAATATTTTCTCCTGGGTTACTTGGAGCATTCGCATTCTGAATTCTACCTTTTGGGTTAACTCTTTGCTCGATTCTTTCTTCTCTCGGCCAGATTCTTCTCACCTTGTCATCGTCTCTCCGCAAGCTACTTTCATGCTCTTCTTAATTTTTTATATTTTTTCTTAGTTTTGTCACTTATTAGCAAAATCACATAATGGTGAATTGGGCTGTGATATTTATCCGATCCGAATGATCCGTATCCGAATTTATCGGATTCGGATATGAGCAAATATCCGAACGGATCACGAATTAGATATCCATGGATATCGGATCAGATCGCGGATATCCATGGATATCCGAAATTATTTGTATAAAAAAAATCAATTTTTATTTTATTTATTTTTTGGATTTTTTAGATTTTGTTTGTTATCCGATCCGAATCCGATCCGGATCCGATCCGAATTTGATCCGATAAACCTTGACAAAACCGAAAAACCCGAAAAATCCGCAAAAAACTAAAAAATCGGAAAAAATCCAAAAAAAAACCAAAAAAATCCGAAAAATCTGATCCGGATCCGATCCGAATTAGATCCGAATTGATCCGAAAAATATTTCGGATATTTTTCGGATCCAACTTCAATATCCGATATCCGATTCGAACCGACGAGATCCGAACCGAAATTGGTTCGGATCGCATATGGATCTTAAATCCAATATCCGAAAGATCCGAAATCCGAAATACCCGATCCGTATCCGAAATCCCACCCCTCATTGGTGATCTTTGTTCGTTTATCTGTTTTGCAACAAAAGCAACTCAACCAAACTTTTCGTTTGTATAGATTCGAAACCGAAAACCGGTTTAATCGTCTGGTAAACAATCTCTTTAGAGTCGCTATACAGATTCCGAATGCAAGTAAAAGATTGGAACGAGAGATACAAACGTTACAATACAAGGCAAAGTAGTAGTACTTCGACTTGTTAGCCCTGCATGTGACCAAATTAGATTACAATGACTATTGTTAGTAGTAGGGCCCAAACTCGAAAGAGCTGTTAAAATATAGAACAAGTTAATACCTGTTGGGTCATCAATATCTCCACTGCTACGGTTAGATCATCGTCTGCAGCAGCAAGTGCAACCTCCACTTGTGTCTGAAGCAAAACTCAAGAGATTATTAAGACATTCTTCACAATTGTCTTGTTACGTTTGGTTTGAATCAAGAATTGTACCCTTTCGAAGCCCATAGCGACGAGTTTTTGGATTTGTTCTTCCGAAGCAGCAACACGTCCCTGTGTCTTAACAGCTCAATCAGAGGACAGCTTCTCGAAGCTATATACGGGTTTTGGTCTGAGACAAGTATCTAAGAGAAGGACCCTAACCTGGGATTGAGGCGGGACTGCTGCGCTAGCTATTGGGACCTGTCTGCACAATGAGACATGTGGGTGAGGTTCAAAGAATGGTGTACTAAGCTGATAAACATGCATAAATCAAATACCTTGGCTCGGCCATGGTGGTGGCAGTAGCATCAGAAAGGCGGTCTGTGCTGTTGCTATTTTCCAGCAGTCTAGCATGGAGGTTTGGGTCTGTTTCTCCAGCTGGAGTGGTTGGATCTCGAGCAGTGCTAAGAGTTCTAGGTCTTCCCGGGAATCTATTGTCCTCGGAGGACTGCATGTGGAGTAATATGGTTAGATGCGACTCCAAACAACCCAAGGCAAAATATAAGAAACTGACAAGATTATCATGTAAGTACCTGATTAGATGTTTCCCTCTGTGGCAACCATGAAGACAAAGATCTCCAAGCGTTACCTGTAGAGAAACCACTGTTCATAGAAAACTGTCAGTACGATGTTCTCTAGGCAAACAGTTCAGTCTTTCATATGTTCTTAAGGAATAGCACCTGGATGTTGTGTTCTGAGCAGAATAAGTGGGCATGTAGCTGGAAGGATTCCCACCCGTGCACATAATGAATTTGGGCTGCCTTATGCAGCTAGACTGGAAAAGAACATTGAATCTAGATGAGTGACGAATAATTCAGAGAGAAATGTCTACTGAACAACTCAGAGCCTTATGTCATATTACAGCGAAACTAGACAGTGGTTGGCAGTTAACGTCGTAGTAAGTAGCTGTAAATAAAGTGGTACGACTTTTTGATTCTAGATGGATTCTCAATCAACAAAAGAAAGGAAACTTCAAGATCATCTGAAGTACTTACCATCCAGGAGGCTGACTCAATGTTGGAGAAAAATGAAGAGCTGGGCATCAAGAAATTGAAAAGGCCATACGAATCTGAAACCAAAAGGGACAAACAAATTAGCTGCCACAGAAACTGCAGTGTAAGAAGCAGAAGACAATGAAACAGGTAAAAAAATCATACATGAAAATCCAGACAGGATGCCACAAAGGTGCCCAAGCAGTGAAACATTTGTCATGAGAAGCTGGAATACTATCAATAAGATCCATGGATATCTGCAAACGGATACAAATTTTACATCATGTGTGCATCAAGAAATGCAGGTGGACATTAAGGTGCTGAAAAGAAGGACAATTATCTCACAGTTTAGCAGGGACGTTGAAGAGACCAAACACACTGCAAAGAAAGAAAGTAGCAAATCAAGTTATTAAAGATGCCTCATAAATACAAAGGTGACTCTATGACATATAAATTATTTAGATAGCCATAGAAAGAAAAGTCTAACCTCCTAGAGGTGACTCCACTGAGACTTGTCTCTATGACAATCATAGAAAACAAGATTCCTGAGAATCCAATAGCGCATTCATTCAAGAGATGGTCATATTGAAAGAAGGGATTATATCCCGCCAAGGATGCTATAAGAAGATGCAATAAGGCATTAGTCGTTGCCAGTAGAACAGTCAGGTAAAGCAAGCGGACAGATCCCATTATTCTCTCCAGCTCAGCACCCATAGGAACCAATGCCATCATATTGAACAGAACATGAAGCAGCGATCCATGGAAAATAATGGCTGTATAAAACCTATAAACTGCAGAACACAAGAGAGCAGGACAGATCAGACATCTCAATTCAAATGCAATGAATGTACCTAAACCAGCTTACAAGACAGAATATCCTTCAGGAAATGTAAATTTTAGTGACAATAGGAACATCAACAACTCGGATAAGTTGTTTCAAGAACATAAGATAGCACGGTTAAGATTCCCTTGTACATGAAATGCAAGCCTCAATACTATGAAAACATACCTTGGAAACGCGATATAATTGCCGAAGGTAAGAAGCATACTTCATAGAAAGTGTCGTAACCACTTAAGAGGCATATAAGGTAAATGATCCCACAAACTACCACCACTGATGACGTGAGGAACGGTATGGCCTTCCACCATTGTCCAACTCTAGTTTGAATCCCAGCCTACGAGGAAATAAGAATCCACATCAAATCACAAACGACTCTAAATTTTTTTTTTTACCCGTTTATAACTACAACCCTTGTGCCATTTTCTACCTGATTTTCTGATTCCAGTACAGAAAACTAAATAGTTGACCTTGTAAACGCTTTCAGATATCTTACAAGGAGGTCTCCGTAGAGATTTACGAAATAGTCTGATCATGAGTCACAATATTTATAATGGAATGGTGGTGATACCAAACCTAGAAATCAGAAAAAATACTGAAACAAAACAACTACATGGATCTAAATAGGAGGCTGATAGCCTATATTATGAAGAGAATGCTCCTACAACGAACAATTAGCCACAAAACCAAAGCTATAGCGAATCCAACTATAAACTAGTTAACTACACCTAACGAAAAACCACTCGCATAGATTATAGCTATAAGTCACACTAGCAGTTCATCGGTGATAAACCCAATCGAAAACCTCAGCAATTTCTTAAAATCAAGGAAGATAAGCGACCAGCACTGAAAATTGAGCGGATCTCACCTCGGTAACAATGTTCGGCCTCATTTCAGAAGTCGCAAGAATTAGTCTCCTTCTCTTGCGTGTAACTGAATTTCAATGACCATGGAAGAACTTTACTTCTCTGAGTTCTCTCGTTTCTCTCGCACAGTTGAGACCCTTCTCGAGATCTTAATTTATTCGCCCGGTTTATAACTTTGGTCCCGGTAGAGGCTCGCCAACCGAATCGAACCGGTTTAGTATACAATTTAATTATTTGACGTGATTTTTCTTTCATTGGATTGGATCGATGAATCACTTTGGTAATTCAAAAAATAATTAAATACATCAATAACCAAAACTTTAATACTTCACCAGAACTATTCGTCTGATAAATCAACATAATCTCTGCGGTTGCAACAAGATAACAACAGATAAAGATTGAACAGCAAGTAACTAAATAATCCAATTATGAAAATTTCAAGACCGGTTTTGACCATTGATGATTGAAGTCATGAGCTTTCTCCGCCAAAAAGCCTCCGCACAAGAGGATGATAGGAGTTGAAACACTGAAGATCCTGATATCAGTTAAGCCGCTCATCATGATCAACAACAAGACAAGAAACTAAACAGAACAGCGACTTGAGAGAAGCAACTTACAAGCAAGTCACATATATGGTAGATTACAAGATGGACAGCTCACAACTAGCTGTCTTCTTCCAAGCCACCTAATCTGGTACCAGGATCATAACTTATAAACAGTCGAAACTCGTTTCCGAGTTTGCTAGAGTGATGAGGCTTAAACACACAAGGACGAACACCCAATAGCTCAGCTGCTCGTTCTCTCTGCACCTCTCCTACAAGAAGTGAAACATCTCTCAGTTCATCAATCATCAAATCCAACGAAATGGACTCGAGACAACACAAAGTTATTAATGTACCTGTCAGAAGAAGTAACAATGAATCTACAGGCCTTGCCAGGAATGAAATAGTTTTTGTAACTCCTTCCAGACATTCCCTACTCTGCAAAGCATACACGAATCAAGATCACTAAGCTGCTTACTAGAAGGTACTCTCAAAGACATTTATGTTCGAATCAAGATCACTAAGCTGCTGACTAGAAGGTACTCTCAAAGACATTTATGTTTCAAAGAGCAGCACACAAAAACCACATAGTATTGATGTCATCACAAGTATGTTACATGATATTTTTTTTATGTAGCAGAGAGCAACAAGTTAAGACCATAGCCAACCGATATAACTCCATTTTTGTAAGAGTAGATCTTTAAATTTCCTAACAATCCAGTTAGCAAAAGGCATACACATGACAGTGCAATATAAGCAATGCCCATCACACAGAAGCTTCAAGAATGTCACAAGTTAAGAAATGTTTAGTAGTAGAGAACTTCAAGAAATTTTACCAAGTAGGGAGGATCAGCAACGATTATATGGAAGCAATGTTTCAGCTCCAATGGAAGCTTTTCTGGTTCGTTGTAATCATAGAAAGTAAACTCACTTCCATATCTCTCGAATCTCATATCATACTCCAGCAATTGAACCTGGAGACTCGGATCCCTTTTCTGCCCAATCACAAATCACAACCCAGAGACCAGAAATTTAGCAGCAACAACAAAAGTAATTGAAATTTAGCAAAATCGGATTATATTTACTTACCTTGAGATAAACGTAGAGTGTAGGGCAAGCGATGCAAGCTACTCGACAATCTGAGAATCTACTAGATAGAGTAACGACTTCCTCCGCTACAGTCTCTGCCGTTTCTGATTCATACCAGAATTGACTGAGTCTCCAATCTTCTGTAACCAATTCCACTTTACCGGAATCATCTTCTCCATCTACGGAAGCCGCCGCCGGCGTGCTCGAGACAGTCTTGTTCTGGTCAGCTAGAAATTCCTGGAGCGCCGCTAATGCTTGAGAGCTCAACACTAGCGGATCGTCGTCCTCTACATCTCCATCTAGTGGAACCGAAACTTCGCCGTTAAGTTTCTGAAGCTCATCTCCACCTTCCATTGGGTTTTAAGCGTTTGGGAGTTCCGGAGTAAAGTCAGATTCCTCGTAAAAAGGAGAGGACTTAACGGACACGAGCTATTGCTTGTTTAAAGGTTAGGGTTTTGGTTCTATTTATAGAGAAATTTCAAAAATGGTCACCAGCTTTTTATTTCTTAAGAAAGTAACATATACTTTCTGTTATTGATAAAATCGGTTAAACACATGAATTAAATTCAGAATTGTTCTCATGTTTTCATATTTGAAAAGGTTGGACAAAATTACCAAACAAAATTTTACAAAAAGCTAATGAATATAACTCTATATCAAAAATTATAAATTGAACTGAGTCAAATCTAAATTTTATAAATCTGAATAATTTAACTAAAATTATCTAAAATTTATATATTAAAATTAGATATATATATATATATATATATAGTAAAATATGTTTGAATATATTTTAAATTATTTTTACACTATTATTTTATATAAAATCGACCGAAATCAAATTTCGAAAATCAACAAATATAAATGTCCCTTACGAGAACATATTTAAAAAAAATTGAAATCCAAATTATCTAAATCAAACCGATATAAAATTTATTTTTAAATTAAAATAATTTAAAAACCAAAAAAAATCGAAATCGAAACTTAAATAACACGAATCTATCGATCGTCCACCTATAAAGAAATTTGGGGTGAAACTTAATAGATACAGTTTTGGGGGCTAAACTTTAAAAGAACAAAAAAATGTTTATAATTCCAAAAACTTTCCTGATTAACGCCGTCGATATAACTTGACGGGGGACAAAACTATGCCGTTTGTAGATCGGCCAAATTTAGGAGAATACTTTGAAGGTCGAAGAAAAAACAGAGGATACTATTTCTCTCCTCGCCAATGGAACACATTCGCATTTATAGATTGAGATCTCCTGATCAGAAATGGCCGCCATTATCGTTTTTTCTCACGTTTTCATCTAATCCTAGACACCAATCCCCATTTTCGTACGTTTTCTCCCCATTTACGCTTTCTTCAAGGTCTCTGTTTTTGTTTTCCTTTCTCTTAAGGTTCAGAACTTACCAATCTCGTGCTTTTTGGGTCAATGTTACAGTTCTCGTGCATGAATTTCTTTTTTTTGGGTAATTATTAAAGGTGAAGCATCAAAATTTAGAAATTTTGAAATATCTGTGATCGTATTGTGTTCGATGATGGTATTTGAATATCTGACATTTTCAGGGACGTAAGCAAAGGAAATGCTTGAAACTGGTTTAGGTGAAGGAAGATACCAAGCTGCATTAAAGTTGCAGAAGGTTTATAGAAGCTTTCGAACCAGAAGAAGATTAGCTGATTGTGCTGTAATCGTTGAGCAGAGATGGTTGGTACAGTTTGTAATTATTGGCATTGTTAGTATCTGTTTATAGTGACTAAATGGAATTTGCAGGTGGAAGGTACTTGACTTTGCTGAACTAAAAAGAAGTTCAATATCGTTCTTTGAAATTGAGAAGCAAGAGACTGCAGTTTCACGTTGGTCTAGAGCAAGAACAAGAGCTGCTAAGGTAACCTTAAGCCCATCAAACAGTTTGGTTTTATGAACCCATTGATCCGATCTTGATCGTTTTTGATCCCTTAGGTTGGTAAAGGCTTGTCAAAAGATGAGAAAGCTAGAAAGTTGGCTCTGCAACACTGGCTTGAGGCAGTAAGAAATGTTCTTGTACATTTCTGTGGCTATAAGTTTTGGTGTGATCTTAATTTTCTAGCTTAACAGATTGATCCTCGACATCGTTATGGCCATAATCTGCAATTCTATTATCATGCTTGGCTCCACTGTGACAGTAAACAACCCTTTTTTTATTGGTGAGTTTGCTATTACTCGATCAAAAATTATGACAGTATCAGGAGTACATTCGATTTTGTAACTTTGGACATGTAGGCTTGACATTGGTCAAGGAAAAAAACTGAACCACGAAAGATGTCCACGATCAAAACTTTACCAACAAAGCATCAAGTATCTTGGTCCGGTAAGTTTTACCCTCTAGTTTCTGTGATTGGTAGACTAATTCTGATAAACTTCAGATGTTCTTCTCAGTAAAACTTGGTAGAATAGAACATGCTTGTTAGATATCTTCTTGGTGATGCTGTGTTCTTTCTTAAACAGACCGAAAGGGAAGCATATGAAGTGGTAATAGAGAATGAGAAATTAGTCTATAAGCAAAGTGGGAAAGTTCTTGACACAAAAGAAGGTCCTCCAGATGCAAAGTGGATCTTTGTCCTAAACGTATCTAAGATATTGTATGCTGGAATGAAGAGAAAGGGTAACTTTCAACACTCGAGTTTTCTAGCTGGAGGAGCTACGTTATCTGCTGGAAGAATTGTTGTTGATGATGGTGTTCTTAAGGTGAAAGAAATAATTTTCTCTAAGCTCTTCCTCATTTATCCATTGTTGGAACACCTTGTGTTAATATTGAGTTTTTTGGATTATCTTTTCAGGCAGTTTGGCCTCACAGTGGACATTATCTTCCAACAGAAGAGAATTTTCAGGCGTTCATGTCGTTTCTCAGAGAGAACAGTGTAGACCTCACCGATGTAAAGGTAAATCTATTCCGCACAGTGTTTTAAGTCATCAACGATCCATAGTTGTGGATCTGGTTTGTGATATGATTCAAGAATTTTCTTTTTCCGTATATGTAGAAGAGTCCAGATGAAGAAGATGGAGAAGCTCTTTCTTATATCAAGAGGATACCTTCAAGAATCAAAGAGATACAAGAAGAACCATGTGACTTCGTGGACGCTAAAACCGGTTTAACTCCGACCGCTAAACCCAACAATCGTCCAGAGTTAGAAACATTAATTGAAGAGGACGAAGATAATGAAGAAGAACCTGAAACTCCTTCAGAAGAAGAAGGTTATGAGACAGCAGAAGAAACATTCATTGCTGAAGAAGAGTTCACGTACCCGAAATCGAATCTGTTCGATGAAGACATTGAAGAATATGAGGAGCCTGTTCCGAAAGAGAAGATAATCAGAAGGATAGATTCACACAAAGGAAGAAAATCTTATCAGTTAGCTGAGAGGCTACACTCGAGGTGGAGTACTGGGGCAGGGCCTAGAATCAGTTGTATGAGAGATTATCCTTCAGAGCTTCAGTTTAGTGTTCTTGAGCAAGCTCAACTATCACCAAGAGCTTCAAGCCCTTCTTACTTATCTCCTTTTGCTCCAGTTAGATCACGAGGATCAAGTCTTGGGAAAAGTCCTTTAGCACTAGAATTTGAGAACCTGTAGATATATATCTGTATGAAGCAAAGACTCACTTTCTTAAACAAAACAGAGAAAAGAATTAAGGAACTGTTACTTGATTCTCACTGTATGTAATGACTTGTAGAATCATATCTTGTTAAAAAGTTTCATATTTTCGTCTCTGTGCATGTTAAAAATCAGATACCTCTAGTCAATCTAGAGGCTTTTAAATTAGAAAATAAGGTGCCAGTGATAGTGATGATGATGATCTCCATAAACGTGTTGTTCAGCCAGCCAAAGACAAGCGTTTTGAAGAGATGGTCAATACCGCAGAGCAGATTAAGAATGAAGATCGATGACTGGGTAAGTCTACAAGAGAACTTTGAGAAGATTAACAAGCAACTGGAGAAAGTTATGAGGATTACAGAGGCTGTAAAGGCTCCAATCTTGTACATCAAAACCCTTGTGATGTTGGAGGATTTCTTAAATGAAACTCTGGCAAACAAGGAAGCAAAGAAAAAGATGAGCACTAGTAACTCCAAGGCCTTGAATTCATTGAGACAGAGATTGAAGAAGAATAATAAGTTGTATGAAGAAGAAATCAATCATTATAGGGAGTCTCCAGAAACCGAGGAAGTGAAGGAATAAGAGGGTGAAGATGAGGAAGATGAAGAAGAAGAGGATGACTTTGAGGAAGATGTTAATGTAGAGGTTGAGTCTGAAGAGGAGGAAGATAACAGTAAAGGTGATCCCTCTTGGGAGAAGATGCTGAGCAAGAAAGATGCCTATCAATGTCTGGAAGAAGTGTGTGAATAACATGCTTACGATACTGGACATTCTTGTCAAATATAGTAACATCTTTGTCGATGACACAATTGAGCCTGACGAGAATGAAACTTCAAAACCAGAAGATTATGATGGAACGATTCGGGTCTGGAGAAACCTTGTTGCATTCGTGGAGAGGATAGATACTGAATTTTTCAAGAGTTTGCAGTGTATAGATCCTCATACACGTGAGTATGTGGATAGATTGAGAGATGAGCCAATGTTCTTAGCTCTTGCTCAAAATATCCAGGACTACTTTGAGCGGTCTGGTAA
This sequence comes from Biscutella laevigata subsp. laevigata, assembly GCA_900406315.1. NCBI lineage: Eukaryota > Viridiplantae > Streptophyta > Magnoliopsida > Brassicales > Brassicaceae > Biscutella > Biscutella laevigata. The sequence continues at coordinate 18,190 of OVAU01000509.1, forward strand.
CTATAAAGCTGCTGCAAAGGTGGCCTTAAGACGAGTTGAGTTAATTTACTACAAGCCTCAGGAAATTTATGATGCCATGAGGAAACTGGCTGAACTGATGGTGGAATAAGAAGAAGAAGAAGAGGATAGTGAGAAGCCGAAAGAGGAAACTGGACCTCCTGCGTCATTCATTGTTGTTCCAGAGGTTGTTCCTCGTAAGCCTACCTTCCCAGAGAGTAGTCGAGCTATGATGGATGTTCCTTGATATGATGAAGGCTAGGATCAAAGAAGAGGCTTTAAGGAATTACCTCTTCACATACTCAGCCTCTTACGAGTCCTTAAGTCTAGATCACCTCGCCAAGATGTTTGATCTCTCTGAGAATCAAGTTCACAGCATAGTGAGCAAGATGATGATCAGTGAAGAACTCCAAGCAAACTGGGATCAACCTACACGTTGCATCGTCTTCCACGATGTTCAGCATACCAGATTGCAAACCTTGGCTTTCCAATTAACAGAGAAAGTTGTTGTTCTTGCTGAGAGCAATGAAAGAGCAATGGAGGCTAGAACAGGTCGTGGTGGTTTGGATTTGATCTCAAGGAGACGAGACAACAATCAGGACTATACAGGAGGAGCAGGTGGTGGAAAGTGGCAAGAGAATATGTTTTACACACAAGAAAGACAAGGTTACAATGGTGGTGCTAGATCTGGTTACGGTCAGACAAGAGAGTGGTCAGGTCAGAACCGAGGAACAGGTGGTTATGCAGGAAGAGGTGGAATAGGGAACAGAGGAATGCAATGGATGGGACGAGCCGTATGGTAAGTCTTAACCGAGGTGTTCGCGTATAGACTTACTTGATTAAATTCAGTTTTACTTAACAAGTGGTTTAAGATTATGTTTGATATGTCATGGATTTATAGTTTTTGGTAAGAGATTTTGATCTCAGTGGAGGAATAAGATAGATTCTGATCTCATTTTGGTAAACCATATTTTTTTTATAACTTATATTGTATTTAATAAGTATGAGTCAGGTGCTGATTGATCTAACTTGTGACATTTTACAAATTTGTTAAAGTTTAATTTTCACTAATCATATTTGAAAAAAATTATTCATAGTTTCTATTTTTTATCATGGTTAATTTTTTCTTTACCGTTATAGTTTTAAAAGTTAATATTTAAGAAAAATTTTTTTACAATAAAAATATATAGTTAAAATTTTAACCAATCATCTCCTAAAACTAAAATGATGAAAATTATAAAATAATATTAATTGTAATCACTAATCAGATGTTTTAGTAAAATAATTGTAATCACCAATCATCTCCTGAAACTAATATTTTTAAAAAAATAATAAAAAATTATACATTTTTTAAAATAAGTTGCAAGCTGTTCATTAATCATATTTGGAAAAAATATTCATAGTTTCTATTTTTCTTCATAACTATTATTTTTCTGGTAAGGTTATAGTTTTAAAAGTTAAATCTAAAATTTAAGAAAACTAGGGGAGACTCTGCGCTACGCGCGGGTTTATGTATTACGATTTTGTTATAATCTTTATTATTAGAGATTTAATAATATATATATTTATTATCTCAAAATATCTTAACTATATTAATACACGCTCTTACAAAAAAAAAGAAAAAAAAATATTAATGATAAAGATTTGGTGAAAAGTTAAAATACCTAAAAACCTAAAACGTGTATAAGTTCTGATCTTTTATAGTTATTATTTGGAAAATTATATTTTAATTAGTTTTGGTTTGTTATATATATGTCTAATTTTATTTACCTAGTCATTAATAAAA
>OVAU01000510.1:5760-19971 GCA_900406315.1 Biscutella laevigata subsp. laevigata
CAAATTCACAGAAACTGCATTCTTGGTTTAAGTTTCTGACATAGTATCAGAGCGTAAGCCAATTCTCTAAGGCTCGTTCGATCCTCTTCTTCTTTTCTTACTCGTCGTCTCTCTTCCTCTTTTCTATCTTTCTTTCCCCACACTCTTTCGTCATGTCTGACATACCCGAAACAGCGCCGACGCTCGAACCATAATTGAACCAGTGAGAAAAACCATCTCGCCGTACGACTTATCTACCGGTGACAACCCCGAATTTCTGATCTCTCAGCCAGCTCTTCGAGGTCCGAACTATGACGAGTGGGCCACCAATATTCGTCTGGCTCTCCAAGCACGCAAAAAGTTCGGATTCGCTGATGGGAGCATACCAAAACCTGATGGAGATTCAGAAGATCTCGATGACTGGAACGCCAACAACGCTCTGGTCATTTCGTGGATCAAACTGACCATTGATCCAACCTTGCGCTCCAACATCTCTCACTATGAGGTTGCTGCTTCTTTATGGGAACATATCCAACGTCGCTTCTCTGTAAAGAATGGACAGCGAGTACAGAGGTTGAAAACAGAACTGGCCACATGCCGTCAGAAAGGTCTAACTGTCGAGGCATACTACGGCAAGCTGGTGCAGTTGTGGACCTCTCTGAAGGATTATCAGCAAGCCAAAACAATGGCCGATGTGGAACGAGAACGAGAGGAGGACAGAGTCCATCAATTCCTTATGGGTCTTGATGATTCTCTTTACAGCTCTGTCAAATCTTCTCTCTTGTCTCGAGCTACTTTCCCTACGCTTGATGAAGCCTACTATGCTGTGAAACAAGATGAAGAATCCAAATTGACAAGCCGTCTCTTTGAAGAACGCACAGATGGTGTCAGTTTTGCTGTTCAGACTCAATCACGGATCAACAGAAATTCTGAGACTCGAGTGAAGTCGGGTACATGTACGGTGTGTGGTAGACAGGGTCATCTTGCAGAGCAGTGCTTCCAGCGGATTGGTTATCCTCCGTGGTGGGGAGATCGATCTCGACCGACATCCAACGCACCCAGTCAACCAACCCTTCTTCCAACACCAGCTCGATCTCGTAATATTGTCAGTGTGCGTGGCAATGGCCCTGGACCAGTAACTTCTGCAAATCTCGCACTTACAACTGCTGATCGTGTAGGAATCAGTGGTCTCTCGAATTCTCAATGGAGCTCTTTGGTTGCACTCCTCTCTGAGCGCGAGAGAACCCACGGCACTCACTTGTCTGGTACGTTTTTCCTTGATTCTTGGATTGTTGACACAGGTGCAACGCACCATATGACAGGCTCTCTTGATTACTTGACTGAGATTTCTTATATGGCTCCAATGAACATTAAGTTGCCTGACGGACGTTACACTCAGTCCACTACACAGGGTTCTGTTTGTTTGGGTTCCTCTCTGAAATTTCAGAACGTATACTTTGTCGATGGATTAAAGTGCCACTTGATTTCTGTATCTCAACTAGCTAGAGACAGTTCTTGCATTCTACAAACGACTGATAAACTGTGTGTGATCCAGGATCGCACCACTAGGACGCTGATTGGAGTGGTTGAACAACAGAATGGTCTGTATTTTTTCCGAGATATGGACGACATGGCTGCAATGATACACACTGAGGAACCATCTGCTGAAGTGTGGCATCGTCATTTTGGACACCCATCTTCTCGCGTTTTACATTCTTTACCAGTTTCTAGTACCTTTGATTCCAAAGCATGTGAAATTTGTATCTGTGCTAAACAAACAAAAGAGGTTTTTCCCTCCAGTTCGAATAAATCTTCTGCTGTTTTTCAACTCGTTCATTGCGACTTGTGGGGTCCGTATAGGGAAACATCAATCACTGGATCACGATATTTCTTAACTCTGGTAGATGATTATTCAAGGGCTGTGTGGATTTATCTATTACCTGACAAAACCTCTGCTCCTCAACAACTGAAAAATTTCATTGCTCTAGTTGAAAGACAGTTTCAGACTCAATTAAAAACAATTCGCAGTGACAATGGCAGTGAATTCATCTGTCTTCGTGAGTTTTTTCAAGAGAAAGGCATCCTTCACGAAACCTCTTGTGTAGGAACGCCACAGCAAAATGGCCGTGTCGAAAGAAAGCATCGTCACATTCTCAACGTCGCACGTGCTCTTCGTTTTCAAGCTTCTTTACCAATTGAGCTTTGGAGCGAATGTATTCTTGCTGCTGGTTATTTGATTAATCGAACTCCTACACCAGTTCTTCAAGGAAAAACCCCCTTCGAGATGCTCTATCATCGTGTTCCTCCTCTCTCTCACCTCAAAGTGTTCGGTTGTTTATGCTTCGTTCACAATCAACGTACAAGTGGTGACAAATTTGCTTCTCGCATCACGAAGTCAGTGTTTCTCGGTTATCCGTTCGGTAAGAAAGGCTGGAAAGTGTATGATCTCAAAACTGGAATCATCTCTGTATCAAGGAATGTGGTCTTTTGTAAAGCTCAGTTTCCATATGCTTCGATGCCTTCAGTCCCTGATGAGCATTTATCTACTCATTCTCCAATGTCTCTGTTTGAAACAGAGGATCCTGTGCTCGATCCTACATCTCTGCGAACCCCGGCAGCACCTACAGACACTGCTGCAATCACATAACCTATAATTTCAGCTGATCTCCCCGCGATTTCTTCTGACTCTGAACCGTCGAGTCCTGCAGTCGTTTCTGCACCAAATTATGAATCTCCTGCAATCTCTCCTTCACATTCTGGTAACCCGTCTGATGATCTCACAGAACCTGTCTCGTCTCCACCTGATTCTGGAATCCAGTATGAAGCTCCGCTTGATCAAGGCAGAGGACAACGTCAGCGCAAAGCACCATCGAGACTTGCTGACTATGTTCTCAATGTCGTTGACTCCTCCGCCTCCTATCCCATCTCTGATTATACAACTGTCAAACAGTTTTCTGCAAATCACCAGGCTTTTCTTTTCAGCATCATCGCTAGTCACGAGCCACAACATTACTCTCAGGTTGTTCAGGATGAAAATTGGCGCAACGCCATCCGAGCTGAAATTGAAGCCCTCGAAGATAACGGTACATGGACAGTCGAGACATTACCACCAGGAAAGACAGCTCTTGGATGCAAATGGGTGTTTAAACTGAAGTTCCAAGCAGATGGTTGTTTAGAACGTCACAAAGCTCGGTTATGTGTTCTCGACAATAATCAGGTCGAAGGTGAAGACTTCACTGAAACCTTTGCGCCAGTTGCAAAGATGGCCACTGTTCGAATGTTTCTTGAGATAGCTGCAACAAACGATTGGGAAGTCCATCAAATGGACGTTCACAACGCTTTTCTGCACGGGGATTTAGATGAGGAGGTCTATATGCAATTTCCTCCTAGTTTTTGTACAGATGACAAAACTCAGGTATGTCGTCTCCATAAGTCTCTCTATGGCCTGCGTCAAGCTCCTCACTGCTGGTTCGCTAAGTTAAGTACTGCATTGCTTGAATATGGTTTTGATCAAGCTATTGCAGATTACTCTCTGTTCACTTACACTCGTGGCTCTGACATCATTCACGTCCTTGTATATGTGGATGATCTCATACTCTCGGCCAGCTCACCTTCTTTGCTTGCAAATTTTAAGGGATATTTGAACTCCTGCTTCCACATGAAAGACCTTGGGGTCTTGAAATATTTCCTTGGCATCGAGGTGGCTCGAAGCTCCTCTGGTTTCTATCTTTAACAGCATAAATACACTTTCGACATCATCAATGATACATGTATGTTGGGAGCGCGACCAGTCACGTTTCCTCTTGATCAAAATCATAAGCTCGCTTTAGCCAAAGGCAACACTATCTTGGATCCCATTCGATATCGGAGATTGGTCGGGCGACTGATCTACTTGGCTTCGACCAGACCTGATCTTTCCTACTCCATTCATATCTTAACTCAATTCATGCAAGCCCAGAAAACTGCTCATTGGGACGCAGCTATTCGAGTTGTTAGATACCTTAAGCATCATCCAGGTCAAGGAATTTTGCTGCGATCTGATTCTCCATTGACACTCTCTGTCTGGTGCGATGCAGATTGGAGTGGTTGTCCGCTCACTCGACGATTGTTGACTGGTTGGTTTAATCAGCTCGGCAACTCACCTATCTCCTGGAAGACAAAGAAACAAGAAACTGTCTCCTGCTCCTCTGCTGAGTCTGAATACATAGCTCTGTCTTGGACAGTTCGTGAAGTTCTCTGGCTGAAGAAGCTGTTACTGGCCTTCAGAGTCGCTCACACATCTCCGATTGTTGTACATTGTGACAGTGTTGCAGCTATTCATCTTGCTGCGAACCCTGTTTTTCATGAACGAACAAAACACATCGAGAACGACTGCCACTTCACTCGCGATGAGATTGTTCGAGGTACAATCGTCACTGCTCATGTCTCTTTTTCCACACAGCTAGCTGACATTATGACTAAACCTCTCGGTAGCAAGGCATTTGAGGATTTCAGAGTCAAGTTGGGCATTCGTGACCTTCATGCTCCAACGTGAGGGAGGGTATTAGGATATGTTTAAGATACGTATCTTGGATTGTAAGATACGTATATTCTCCATATATTCAGCATATTCTATAAAGGCAATTAGCAATTAAGGTACCAGAGCTAGGGTTGATATTCTTGTATAAAACCTGCACTAAGGTACCAGAGAATGAGATACACAAATTCACAGAAACTGCATTCTTGGTTTAAGTTTCTGACAGGTCCAGCCACCGTCCTCTACAAGAAGACCCGACACACCTATGTGGAAGCACACGACAGATATTTTCAGACCACAATTTGTGTCTCACAACACTTGGAATCTCATTAGGCAATCAAAGCCAGCAGTGGATTGGTCTCCCCACGTTTGGTTTCCACATGCCATACCCCGGTTCTCTTTCGTTGTTTGGCTAGCTTTTCAAGATCGCCTTGCAACAGGTACCCGAATGCGTGCTTGGGGTCTAACCCAGAACTGCGTTTTCTGTGGAGATCAAAATGAAAGCCGCTCCCATCTGTTCTTCTCTTGTAATGTTACGTCCGAGCTGTGGAAAGCTATTAGCTGTAATCTAACAACCTCAGCCTCTGCAACAGATTGGACAACTGTGGTTCATCACTTAGGTACTCTGTCTCTGTCGGTGGTTGATCGCGCACTTCTTCGTATCTGTTTTCAAACAACGGTATACTACGTTTGGAGAGAAAGAAACGATCGGCGTCACGGCAACACTCCTGAGAATCTTTCCACTATGACTACTCTACTGCGCGACCACCTCTCTCTGAGAGTCCATTCGATAAACTACCCTCCTACTCATCGCCTAAGCACTCTCTCAGCCCGTTGGCGCTCTCTCGACAGTACGATTACTTCTTCTGATCATCGATGAGCATCTCTTCAGTACTCTTTTTTCTATTGTTAGTTTTGTCCCACTGGGTTTTCTAACAATAGATTTTAATGAGGTTGAAGTTATGCTCTCTCCACGGATGATCCCTCTTTTCTTTTTCTTTTTAGTCCAGCTCCTTGTTTTTTTTCTGTTTCCCCTGTTTTTTCTTCTGCAAACACTCTGTAAATATTCGTTTGTCCAATAAATTTCACATTCAATCAAAAAAAAAAATGTATTGTAAAGGTACTCAAAAGTCTACATCAAAAGCAACCTCTTTTAGAACATCACAGGGTTTGAACAAAATTGCACAACGAAAACTTCGCTAGAAAGTAAAACACAACACCTAAAACGATCAGGAGATAAACAATTGGTTCAATTTACTCAACAATTCTTATGTGTCACATTGTTTGGTGTTGTGATATGAAGCAACGTCACTGCAATAATCAAACACCCTAAAAACTAGCTTGTTCCAAATATCTTATTGTATTTAAGGCTTTTAGAAAAGATGCAGAGACATTTTGAGTTTGTTCTGTTTCCATTTTGGAAGTGCATAGAACTCTGTTTTTGCCATTTCAAATCTTTCTTCAAACTCTTTCTCTGTTAATTACGCCTGAAAATTTGCATTAAAATTTCATTTTTTATACCGATACATACTATTTAACTAAATCTCTATATTGAATTGCAGGATTACCTCTCTTCTTGTTGCATCTATATCTGTCACTGCGTCTTGAGAATCAACTCTAAGCTGTTCATACGAATATGAAAGTAACTCTAGACTAAGATCGCGATTGATTTCACCGTTTGGATTCTGTCTAGAAATGTCTGAACGGGAGTTCGACTCTTGTCTCACCAAACCTGCATCGAAAAGCAGAGTTTTTTTATAAGAGAATTCTAGCACAAACGACATATTTTTGTTCTTGATGTGCTACATTCATCAAAGAGTTTTAAAACTTCATTGAAAAGGTTGACATATGAAACCTTACCATCACCAGCATCCATTGAAGGGGATCTTGAGAAAAGCTTTTTGACAACTGGACTCGAGTTGCTGTTGTTTCTTCTGTTTTCTGAAGAGCTCAAACTTGAAAGCTTTTCACTAGAGCAAGGTGATACGCCTCGCTCTGATCCGTTTGAGCTTACAGATCGACTTCGTAAGTCACGTGATGCGTTCTCTTTCGATCTCCATGGGGTTGCACTAGATCCCTGAAACCACAGATGTTGTAGCTACTTAATAACACATTGATCAGTCTTATATGTAGCTAGTTTTACGTCTGATGCAAAGCCATAGGTGAGCAAATTCATTGGCCTGTAATGACACATCTCAAGTAACTAAGTTCATTTGACTGTGACTTACCTTAGTGTTTGGCTTCTTTCCTTTCAGACTAGCAAGCTTCCTTTCAAATGAATTTCCATGCATCTGTAATGTTCCATGCGTAATATTAGGTGAAAATTGAACAACATAAAACGCAAAATCTGAAATTCAGTAGACTACAAGATGTAAAGAGGTGGCTTACATTTGCCTTTTCAGGAACCCACTCAAAGAAACGGGTGAAAAATGGTGGCTCTTGGCCTTCTCTGACAACATATACAGGTGTCCTCACGGATAAGCCTTCTTCCAAAATATCCATATCTAGAAATTTCTGCAATCTCACAAACAGAACGGACTGAGAAACACTGAAATGAAAACGATAACACCAAATTTACCATTCCTAATCTTATTTAAGCGGCTAGATTAGTCTAATTATATGTTAGAACTATACATCATAATTCTGCATGAAAGTCTGTTTAGAAGTACCACTGACACACATAAAACACAGCACATGGAAGGCTAAATAATGAGAAAACTAACCAGACCAAGAGTAAGAGCTTGTTGCTTCGACTTAACTTCGGAGTTTGATCCAATCCAAACATATATTTCACTTTGGCAGTCCAACAGTAATACATCCTCAGTAGTTAAATCGTCTTGCACAAAATTGTATATTTCTTTCACCTGAAAATCAATGCAGAGTGTGTATCAGATTAAAGTAATCCAACCTGATATGTAATCACTTCAAAGATAGCACTAACACAACGCATGAACTGTACCTTGAGTACATCTGAACAGAAGAGCCAAACCACTCATGGACCCACTCTTACGTTAGTCAGAATACAAGTGTATATAGCTGAACCGTTGCAGAGCTAAACAAAAGATGTAAGATGAAAAGAAAGAGAAAAATGGACAGATGTTTACCATTACCTGCACTGCAAGAACATGTAAATAAATGTGGTTCTTCTATTTGTTTCCTCATTTCCTTTTCTTTTGGGTACTCTGCTTTCCCACCAAGCAAATCCCAAAATGTGTCAGATTCATTTCCTTCCCTCATGGCTATGGGTTGCCACGATGTCTGCAGATGGAAACGAAGATATAGACTTAGAGCCAATTTATGTCTTGAACTTATTAAACAGCAGGTGAGAGCTAATAGTTACTTACATCAAGGAAATATAGCATTCTGTCAAGAATATCATGATCAGAGTCTGACGAAAGGTTCCCATTCCAAGTGAAGATAGTAGTTTCATTTTGTAATATGTAACAGTAGGATGAGTTCAAGGAGGTTGCTGCCTGCGAGGTACAATATTCACTAGCTTAATAATAAGTGAAAAACCAAAGACAGTCACCAAAATGCATTGTGGAGAATCAGAAATGCATCAAGTACGAAAGAAAGAACCCACTAGGTCAACTTGGATTGCTTGCATGTTCCTTGAGCTTGTTCCTTGAACACGGAAAAGAGAAGCCTTGCTCTCGTTTACTTTCTCTACTAGAGACATTTTGTACCGTCTACTCAAACCACCCTGGAAAAAAAGTAAAAATCTGTAAGTTGAGTATAAAAAATAGTAGTACAGTCACACATCAATCAATCTAAAGTTCTAAATGTTCAATAAAGTATTGCAAACTGACCTTAAACACAACCAGCGACTGGAACATTGGAAAAAAATGAGTAGGCTCATTTCCCTCATAAATATGACACTGGGATGTAGAATGTTCAATGAAACAAGTTAGTGCTGAGCCACAAAGAAAGAAAAAACAGAGAAAACATATGTTTGTTTTTTGCGGTCGGGCAAAGGAACCAACCATTACAGATTCACCCTTGGTTGAACCAACAATGGCAGTAGCATTGGATACGGCATCAGCTCTATCTTGCTGCAATGAAATGAAACAACTCACAAATGATTGACAGTTAGAGAATTGAAAAGAAACAACTGAGAAAGGCTATAGCCAGCTTACCTCTATGCTTTCACAACCTATCCATACATAAAACAGATGTTGGTTTCTTTCGTTGTAAGCATATGTATACTGCACAATATAGCAATCTCCACTGTATAACTTTGTCTGTTCAGGACTGGATAGAAGCGAGAGCTCATAACCATCAACACGCCAAACCTGAAAATTAGATAGGAATCCAATTGATCACGCTCAAGTTCGCAGATAATAACGGTTTGGTCACTTTGAATTATAGATATGAACCACCTTAAGGGCGTCTCGGCGGTTTGCATAGAGAGGTTCATCTTCTTCATCAGGAAGTTCCTCAACATCATATCCCTTCCGTTTGAAAATTACTGCATAAGAGTTCAGAATTTCAATTAGTTTATGCTTCTGTTCTTCTTTTTTGGTCCTGTTTACAAAACCAGAGAGATATGTAACAGACCTGCCATTTTTTCTCGACCTTCATTGTAAAGGCTGGACTCTATGGTATGAGGCCACTTATCAAAAAATGACCTGAATCTAGCATTTTCTAGTCCTTCAGTTAAAAGCACTAGACTTGTGATAGTAGAACGTCCCTCCTTTTGTAGAAATTTCTAGAGCAAATAGCAACATGCCGAATCATATATTAGCAAAATGCAATCATATATTAGCAAAATGCCTATCAGAAACTGAGAGAAACACTTGAACAGCGACAGGTTAGGCAATAACAAATTGGTATCCTCATTTTATGTGATGTTCCTTCTGAAACTAATTGGTGCCAGAAAGTGAAACATAACTCTTATATCGATCACTTTATACAACAAACAAAAATACTCACTTCTGATGCTGAAATGGATGTCTTCCTTTCTGTGAGTGTTGTGTTTCTTCCCATCCAAACAAATACTTCACTGTCACAGTCCAGCATGTAACATTTGTTATGTTCAAGCATATCTTTGTTCAAAGAACTTGTTCCAGTTGGATGTATATTTCCCCGAGTATCTATCCTGTTGATGAAAGATCTTTAGATGGTTTCGGGTATTAGTGCTATAAGTTGGAAAGAGACAAAGCTTACCGGGACGTTTTTGCACATGTAGTCTGCGTCTGTTCTTGGGTAGTGGAAGATGAAACCTTGGGAATAGGAGCATAACCACCAAAGAAAGACCAGAACTCACCAGCATCTGAATCACCAGAAAATTTTCCATCCTCTACAAGAAACAGATATGATCAACTGTTGCTTTTTTTTTTGCAGCCACTCAGTCTAAGAAATGAGTTGAAAAGAAGGAAATGTTACCAATAGTGGCCAACTGACATCTTCCGGCATGCTTGTTATCCTTTATATATTCCACAACCTCCAGGGCTTTAGCTTTTTCCTGAGGGCTTGAGTTGCAACCAGCAAAGAGGAAAACTTTTGATGCAGTGTCAAGAATGAATACATCATCATGGTTCAGTGAGGATCGAAGAAAAGGCACCTTGTAGATTTAAAAGCAAGGGAAATCAATCAAACTCAGAGTTAGAAATATACAATTAACTAACCATGAATGAATCTATCAAGGCACCAATTTGAAAACACTTGCAACTTTTATCCAGGCATAAACAAGTCAAGCCTCATACCACATAACAAACCCATAAAAATCCACACCAAAATTACCTCTTTAACACGAACAACATGATCTCCCTTGCACATTAGTAACGTGACATGGTATGTCTCACCAGCTAATCCGGTTTGTGGAAAGAACTTTCCTTCAAGAGGTATGATACAAGGTTTGAAGTAGGAGAGAAACTTCTCTGTCTCCTGACCTTGAACTTCACGGTATTGCACCGTACAACATCCAAGTGCTGCATCTAACTCTAGTGCTTTGTCAGATGCCAAAATACAGTCCACCTTCAGACAAAAGGTAAACAATCTTCAATAAGCTACACTTTCAAAAAAACCTCATTTGCATATAGAATTTACATAAGTGATCAGAAAGAAAAACCTCATTTGCATCACTTCCTAGCCAATAGTGAATGTCAAGCTCAGGAGGCTTGAGGCTCCGCAAAATCGTCTACGCATAACAGCCCAAACAAGCAAAACAAAAGTATTGCATTAGGCACAAGTGTTTCAAAGTTGTATGTTTATCAAAACTAGAAAATAAAGTCAGAGCTTACTCTGAGAGCAAGGTAAGCATTTCCAGAGTGGAATTTTCCAAAAGAAGACTTGGGGATAGAAATAAGCTGATTGTTATAGATGCACCAAATCTCCAGACCACTAAAACACATTGAATTTAAGCATTAAAATAGAAGAAGCTATTTTCTGAAATCTCATGAAAAAAGAGCGTACCTTTTAGTTCCAACACCTTGAAATGCTGTATCAATGTCTTTGCTTAGTAATGACATGTTTGTTTCATCGTCCTAAAAATCGAAACACAGTAACGCTTAACAAAATCTAGGAGAGGAAGAACATTGCAATAATGGCCAACAAACAATGTAGTTCCTAGGAGATATGGCGTTGGATTTACGTTTTTATGTGTTCCTGAATATTCAAGCAAGCTACTCGAAACAACTTTCCCACCCACAATTCAATAATTAGCACAACAAAAAGACACTATACAGTTAAGAAGTATAAATAATACATTTGGAACTGGAATCATAAGCAGCGCAGAGTAGAAAGAGAAGAGTCATAAAGAAAACGGCAGAACAAAAGCAACGCTCAAATCTCAAAAAACACTCGAAAACAATCGAAAGTAAAAGGAATTGAGTAAGAAAAGGAACGATTGATAGTATCACTATAGAAGATTGGAGATAGATTTGTCAAATGCTGAATACTTACAGAGATCAGACAGCGATTGTAGCGACAACAAGAAAACAATACAGAAACTGATTAAGACCAAAGCGGATGAAGAAATAATTATGTATGTCTTTTTGAGACTGCAACACTTTAGAGTCAGAATGTGGGTCCCTCACAAAGATGTTCAATTCAAAGAAAATGAAAAAGAAAAAAAAAAAATGAAAACGCACCTTTTTTGTTTACGACTTTAATTTTACCCATACGTTTAATCTCAATCTACTAAAGATATTCACAAACTCACTCTCATCATTATTTATTCACTGATTTGAAACAATATCATATCTAATTAAGAAGATGATATAAAATTTATCAGAGCTTTTGCCAAAGATGATGATTTACCATCATATTTTTTTAACAAATATCTTTATAAACTTATCATATATAGATTTCTTTCTAAATATTTAATTTAAATAAAATTATTACATCTTAATTGTCTAAAAACATAAATGTGTTTCTTTTCTTAATGTTTAACCTTTTATGTTAACAAATTCTTATATCTTAATTGTCTAAATATTTTATCTAGAAAGTAAAATTCTACATTAATCATTTCATTGAAAGAAAGTAATTGGAGAAAATATAAAGTAACCAAAATGAGTATACCAAAAGTCTACTAAGGCTTTACTATTTTCAACCATATTGATCTCATTAATAATGAATTTACTATAGAAAAACATTTATAACTTGATACTACTACTACTATTCAGCAACATACTTATTTATTAACTAATAAATGTTTAAGAAATCCATCATATTATACATATTGCCTAAAATTTAGTTTTACTTATTTTCTAATATATATTAGTAGGAAAACTTTTTGTTGTTTAAAAGCATCAGGTTTCACCTTAAGAAATTCACCATTTTAATATCAATAGTTTTACTTGTTACAAACTTTTGACATTTTTAGAGTTTTGTTGGTGCACATTCGTTAAAAATGCGGTTTTTTTAAATAACAAATTTCTTAACTTTTTTCTGGTAATATTTTGTTTTGGAAATTAATATGTGCACGAAGGTAAAACTAAGTCGATAAAATTGAGATTTTTAAAACTATTAAATTTTCAATTTTGGGAAATTTATGATGATTTGAGGTAAAATAGTCCACAAAAACTATGAGATTTAGTAATTCATTAAATTTTTATTTTGGGAAATTATTTGGTAGGTACTAGTCCACCAAAATTGGGAGACTTTGTAAGACACTATAATTTTTTTATTTTGATACATTATGTTTATTTGGTATATAATACTTCATAAAAATAATAAATTGTATTTAAAAAAAAATAATGCAAATTTGATGGTTAACAATCCACACAAACTAAGTTATTTATAAAATGTTAAAATTTTATATTTTGAAAATTATGATGATCTGGTGGATAATAGTTTACAAAAACTAATAGATTTCGTAAAACACTAAAAAATTTATTTTGGAAAATTATGCTAAATTGGTGGATAGTAGTCCAAAAAGCTAAATGTTAGAATTTTGTATCTTGAGAAATTATATTTATTTGGTGAGTAATAGTCCATAAAACTAATAATTTTGTAAAATACTAGAATTTGTATTTGGGGGAAGTATATTGATTTGAAGGAAGTCCACAAAAATTGAGAGATTTGTAAAACGTTAGAATTTTGTATTTTGGGAATTATGCTAAATTTGGTAGATAATATTCACATGCTAGAATTTTGTAAAACGCTCGAATTTTTTATTTTATAAAATTATATTTATTCAGTGTATAATAATTCGTAAAAACTGAGAAATTTGTAAGACTCTAGAGTTTTTTGGAAAATTGTGTTAATTTGCTTGATAATAATCAATAAAATATTATGTGGCTTTGTAAAACGCTATAGTTTTGTATTTTCAAAAATTGTGATGTTTTGGTGGATAAAAGTTCACAAAAACTAAGACGTTTTGTAAAATGCTAACATTTTGTACTTTGATAAATTATGAAGACTTCGTGGATAATAGTTTACAAACACTCAGAGCTTTCGCAAAACACTAAAGTTTTGTATTTGGGTAAGTTATGCTTATTTAGTGCATATTAATCCTCAAAAACTCATAGGTTTTGTAAATGCTAGAATTTTTGGAAATTATGTAGATATAGTGGATCATTCGTTCACAAAATTATGAGACTTTTTTTTTTTTTTTTTTTTTTTTAATTAAAAATTATANACCTGCTACAAGCTAAAAAGCTGAGTATACAATAATTTAAAGATAGAAGAACGAGATAGAATGGAATGGAGAGAGATGATGGCGGNTCCTGCTACAACCTAAAAAGCTGAGTATACAATAAATTAGAGATAGAAGAACGAGATAGAATGGAATGGAGAGAGATGATGGCGGGGTGGGCGAAGTATCGCTGGCCTCGATAAAAACCTTTACTGCGAAAACCCAATGGGAAAAACACAGTAAAGGAAAAGAGTGTCCAGCTACATACTACCCTCCTGCTGAGTGATACCAAGGCGTGTCTGGAGCCAAGCCATATGCAGGTCACTTCCAATTCCCCCCGGGGGGAAAGAGAGATTAACCTATTCCGAATACTCCGAGTAATTATCCTCCCTAGGACCTGCGGAGAGGACGACGGCCGGGAAAGGTGAAACCTCGAGTTCCGCTCCCACCAAATATGGTAAACGGCGGACTGGAACATCAAGCGGTACAAAAGAAGACGAATAGCCGGGTAAGTGGTCGAGGTGAGAAGAACTAGAAGACGGGTCCACACAGTTGTGTAATCCTGAAGCATGGAGTTTCCAACGACCAAATTCCATACCTGAGAGGAGAACCGGCAGTTGAAGAAAAGGTGGTCTCG